>VKOC01000610.1:97468-116038 GCA_009364415.1 Spea multiplicata
GTCTGGGGGCTCGTTTCAGATAAAACACACGGGGGTAAAAAGCATTTTAATTCTGTGCGCTCCCAGCACGGTGATTGTCAGCTCTCAAACCCAGCTCTCCCCGCTCACTCACTCCAGGATAAGCCGCAGGCGCCAGACGATGGCAGCGGCGACCCGGACTCTGTGCAGGACGAGTTACCCGGCCTAACGGAGGCGCTCGAGTCCCTCAGCCTGGCTGAATACGGCAGAGTGTTTGAAAAGGAGAAGATTGACATGGAGTCCCTGGTATTAATGGCCTTTATTTAACCCTTTGTGCTGCATGGTAGGGTCCGTATTAGTAACTCTGTCCCGGTCTTTCGCAGATGGCTACATATGTTGAGATAGTTCGGTGTTAACGTTCGTCCAGCGCAGGCACGCACGGTCCTCTGAGATGACGTTTGTGCCGTTCTGTGTGTTTTCAGCTCATGTGTACGGTCGATGACCTGAAAGAGATGGGAATACCCCTGGGGCCAAGGAAGAAGATAGCCAAGTTTGTCGAAGAAAGGGTCGCCCATCAGGTCGGTTTCACGGCTTGGAAGCGCTGAGTGCGTGCGTGTGTGTGGCTGAGTGCGTGCCTGCGTGTGTGTGGCTGAGTGCCTGCGTGTGTGTGGCTGAGTGCCCTGCTGTGTGTGTGGTGAGTGTGTTAGCTGGTGTTGCGTGGCTGAGTGCGGTTATTGCGTAGTGTGTGGTTGAGTGCGAAGTGATGTGGCTGATGTGCTTGTTGTTGTGTGGCTGAGTGCCAGTCCGTGTGGATGGTGCTGTGCGTGTGGCTGAGTGCGTGCGTGTGGGGCTGAAGGTGAGTGCGCTTGTGGCTGAATGTGCGTGCGTTTGTGCCTGAGTGCGTGAGTGTGGCCGACTGCCGTGCCGTCGCGGTGGCTGGTGCCCGTCCGATGCTTCATGCTGAGTGCGTGCGTGCGTGCGCTGAGTGCGTGTGTGTGTCCCCGAATGTGTCCTCCCATGGAGAAACAAACAAAATCACCTCAGTGCATTCAGTCATCGTCATCAGAGACAGACGAATGAAGAACGTTAAGTGATGGCGGATACCTGTGGCTCATTTCGTTGCGTTTTTTCTTTCTTTCTGATATTTTCTTTTGCTTTCGGCTGTTGCTTTATGAGTATTGGCTATGAATGAAGAGTTTTTCCGCCTGCCCCCTCTCCGTGGTATCGGCTGTGAGACGCCGGTCTCTGCTGGACACGTCTGTTAGGCAGGGATCGTACCCTCCATGTTCTTCGAGCCGTGGGGTTTGACCGTCCGGCCGTTATGTTTCAGGCGCGGAGGAGAGCGGCCGCGGAGGAGAGAGCGGCCCAGATTAGGGTCCAGGCGGAGTCGGTGGCCCCCAGATCCGAGGAAGCGGCTTTAAGGAGCAGCGATCTGGAGCCATCGAGAAAGAGACTGCCGGCCAGCGTCTCCGTGTCCAACGTTCCCGTGGATTATGAATACTTTGAAATAGGGACGGGGCAGGTACGCTGCTTTTAAGGTGTAACGTGGAATAATTACTCTTACAGTTTGGCCAGTTGGAATTAAAATGTAGTTAATCCGGCGAGAACTTCCCTCTGCCTCCGTTATGGGGCTGGGACTCGGAGAATATTCCGGACGTCCGGCTTTTATATCCTCCGCTTCCCGTTAGGTGTCGGTGAGATACAATCCGCTGGATTTTGAGCCCGTGAACTTCTTTGCCCTCGGCTCCCCCATCGGGATGTTCCTGACCGTGCGAGGCTTGGATAAGATAGATGAGATGTACCGGCTCCCGACCTGCAAGGGCTTCTTCAATATATACCACCCGGTGAGTGCGGGCCGTCGGGCTTTAACCCTTAACCCTGCATTTATGAACCACAGAATTTCATCACCTAGGGGTAGAACTTCACATATTAGTGGGTAATATCCATGGTGGGTGCAGAGCCCCCTGCATTTAAGCGTCTTGGCTAAAGGGGGCCCTAGGACCCGGCTCTCGTGGCATCAGAATCCCCCCCCCCCAAGTGACGAAGGATTCAGTTTCACGATTCATAGGAAGTGACGGTCTCTATCTGGATTAAATCTGTCGCACTCATCGGATTGCAGGACGTGAGAGCCACCATCAGGAGCCACCATGTTTTTCATTTCTTATAGATTAGTTTGTGAGTAAACATTCATTTTGTGTCTGACTTCTGTCCTCCCGTTCCGCTGTATGGCGTTTCACGGGGGAATTTTAAATGCAGGGATTTGGAAGCAAACATTTCAAATAGTTTTTTGGTAATATGCGGTTTCATTAGTCTGGAGTTTGGTCTGAAGTTTTAAGAGGTGCCCGGTACCAAAGAGCTTGCAATCTAGATAAAAACACTGTTCTTCTGTCTTCCAGCTCGATCCTGTCGCCTACAGACTGGAACCTATGATCCTTCCAGACATTGACCTGAAGCCCGTGCTCATCCCTCATCACAAGGGCAGGAAGAGGCTGCATCTCGGTGAGTCCTTGCTGCTCTTAGGGGTTGTTGGCATCGGTAACAGAGCTGGGGGGGGGGGGGTAATTGTCTGCGCGCCGTAACACGGCCTCTGTTTCTTCAGAGCTGAAGGAAAGCCTGACGCGTATGGGCTCCGACCTGAAGCAGGGCTTCATCAGTTCCCTTCGCATGGCGTGGCAGACGCTCAATGACTTCGCCCGCGCTCACACTGCATCCACGCAGCTTCAGCTGGAGCTCAAGAAGGTGGCCGATCAGATCCAGGAAGAGGAAGCGAAACAGCAGGAGGTGGAAGGTGAGATTGGATTTCATCGTTCGGCGTTATCGTGTACTTTATACCCTGGAGGCCACGCGGTTAGAATGGCGGATCTTAACTGCCCCTTAACCTGGATTTTAATACCTTGTAGTTGAAAAGCTGGAGAACCCGGAGCTTTCCAGGGAGGAGGAACTCTCCATGAAGATTGGGATGCTAAACGGGGGCCGCCGGATTGATTACGTCCTGCAGGAGAAGCCCATCGAGAGCTTCAATGAGTATCTCTTCGCTCTACAGAGTCACCTCTGTTACTGGTGAGTAGGAATCAACCCGATGACACAATATGGTTTATGAGAGATTACCGCAGGTTATAGGCAGGCCCTTTCCCATGATCCCTCAGTGCAGGCGCTATTGGAATCCCACTGGTCAGCCCGAGCAGGAAGTTGGAAGCCGCTTCCTGTTCACTCCTGGTCAGCCCGAGCAGGAAGTTGTAAGCCGCTTCCTGTTCTCTCCTGTCAGCCTGAGCAGGAAGTTGTAAGCCACTTCCTGTTCTCTCCCCGTTGTTTTAGCGGACGGCGCAGGAGCCTCTAGCGCTAGAGATCGTTTCCAGCCGCGCAGGTCCCTCCGTAACGCTATTATCACAGATACCTCAGGGCGACGGGCGATTTATACCCCCTGATGGGGCAGCAAGATGGCGGCTCCCACGTACAGCATAACGGATGTAGAAAGGAAACCTGATATATTGAGTTAGGATGAGATTCTTTCGCTTTGTGTTAATGCGTGTGGTTGTCGGTTACAGGGAGTCTGAAGACACGGCTCTGTTATTCCTGAAAGAAATCTACGGCTCGATGAACGTCTCCCCGGATCAGCCGCTTCACTGAACCGGTAAGTGTCGGCGTGTTTTTGCAGCGATCGGTAGGTGATTCGGGATGTTTGGAAGATTCCATGCACGTTAATGTTACAATGTGTTTAGTAACAGGAATCTGAGTGACCCTAAGGAGTGTCACTCGAGTACATTGCAGCCGGGTGGTCTACATGCCAGTCAGCGGCCTCCTGGCGGGGGTCTCATAAAACTAGTAACAGTCACAAGTTAGACATCGAAGTGTCTTGATTTTATTCTCCTTTCCTGATTTGGGGTTTCCTTTCACTTACTTGCAGTTAACCCTCCTTACCGTCTACTAAAAACTAATTGTAAAGCGTCTGCCGCCATCGAGATGCTCGGGGGCCGTGTGAACGTTTGCAGGGCAGCTGATGTGATAAAATTTCGGTGATGCTCGGTGGTCCGCTAGAAATCATTTAATTAAACGTACAAATTCCGTAAACCTGTGAAAATTATTTATTGCTTTTTTCAGGGAGAAAACCTTGAGGCCGGAATCCATCGCCGAGGGAGTCGCGTGAACCGTAGACGGAGCCCCAAAGTGCGAAGACTGAGCTGATCCCGAGCAGACTGGGACCGGACTCCATGGCGTCTGCTTTAGTACTGGAAACCAGCTGAGCGAACATGGCCCTTTCTTCCCCGGAGACCGCGGAGTCGCCCGCCTGGCGCAGATCCTCAGCCTGCAGCATTTCAATTCTTTTTTTTTTTGGTTGGAAACTTTTAGCTCTTCTTTTGCCCCAAAGTCCTCCTAATTCGCTCCTCTGCTTCTGATGCTGTGATCTGGACGATGTGCTGATTGACTCCGATTTCCTTTTTAAAACAGAATGTTTAATCCAGTGTTTTGAAATCCTGTTTATAGAAATTAAATTTTACCAAATGTGCGACTTTTTTTTTCCCTTCCCCTTTTTATTTATAGAGCACCAGCAGATACTGTAGCGCTGTTACATTAGGATGTTTTTATGTCGTTAAATGAACTGTTTTGTGCCCAAGAAAGAGGCGCTAAGGTGAGTCAACAGGTTCCAGGAGTGATAGAGATCTAATGTCACGGCATGTTATAACAGAAGCCCTGTATAATGTATAGATAAATCAGTGAGCCGGCCCCTTGCCTGGCTGGGGCATCGTGGATATGCTTTACGGACTGTGTATACCCTCTAGGGGTTAAATAATTCAGGGCCTTCAGCTCACTTTGTGCTTTCCCATCCCCCGGGAGATCAGGCCCCCCCCGCGCCGACAGATAACCGCCAGTGAGCCACACGAAAGCAGACGGATCGGCCCGATAAGCAAAGTTTCTCTTACAAAAAAAAAAGAAAACTAGAATTTAGCAGGAGCCCCCGTGATGTCACATTGGCGTATAAAAAAAAAAGGGAAAACTTCCAATTCCACTATAAGTAAAAACTCAATACTCCCAACAAAGTAAAATGTAAGAGATGGCTGTGGCCGCCGGGGCACGACTGCCGCTGGAGATAAATCAGGTCGCGGTTCGGCTGCAGCGCTGGCGGTATAAAGACTTTCACTCGATTTATATATTTATTACTAATTCTTTTATGTCATTATGATGTAAAAGACCCCAACCCTCCTGTACAGAATGTATAATTAATGCGGGTTCATCATAACAGATCTGGGAAAAAGTTACAGAAATTTGTTCTGTGGACCTCAATCTGCTAGTTTTAAAGTTTTAGTCTGCGCTACTGCTGTGGGGGCAGCACAGGATTCCCCCAAACTGGCTGAAATATCATAGAATCCTCTGTGAGCAGAGACGGGACGAAGCCCCCCAACGCGGAAACGTGTCAGGCTTTAATGGTTTACCTGTTACTCCCCGGCGCTTGTGGGTAACTTTGGATAGTTGGATGCATTTATCCAATACAATTCCATTTGTCTATTTTATTTGGGGTGAATAATGGCAGCTTTGGTGTAGTTGGAGGCTGACGCGCGCCATCTTAGTGCAGGCGGAAGGAAACGAGTCGGCCGCGGCTCGCAGGTGGATTCTGCCCCCCCCCCCCCCCACACACACACAGTCAATGCCTTGGAAATAAAATCATTAAACCCAAATTGAACCATTAAAAAGGTAAAATGTTTATTAATGGATGCAGGAATCTGAGAACGTTCTGCGATGGGAAAGCCCAGCCGGATGAATGCAGTCCGCTCTCGGGCCTCACAGCAGAAAGGGGGGGGGGTAAAAGGCGCTGGGGCAGGTAGTAGCCCTGTAGGGAATGGAGAGGAAGCCCCAGATCTGGATTACAAAATATACCTGAAAAAAGAACAAACGATGTAAAAGGAGCCAGGTCAATGTTCCACCCCAGCCCCACCCCAAACCACACCCCCAAAACAAAGTGCCCCTCCTATGAAGAGCGAGCCGGAGAGAGGGGTAACTAAAAGGCATTATTCCTGCAGCCCTCCGTCAGCCACTAAACGTCACAGAAGAAAGTAGATATAAAAGAGTTTCGGGCAGCCGATCGGCAGACGTTACCTCACGCAGAGCAGGGGTGGCGCAGCGCGACGATGCCGTTCTCATCTGCAAGTGAAGAGGAGTCAGTTTAGTAGATGGAGGTTTTATCGGGACGGAAGCTGTACGTGGCCTACTGGCCCACCTGGGGGTAATATGGGCCCGGGTACCCCGTACTTACCCGTCTCGTAGTAATCGTAGGCGTAAACGAACTGCGGCTGGAAGTTGAGGACCCGGCTTTGCATCTCTAGGTTGAAGGACAGGTAGACGGTTTGGTTGGAGACCTGCAGGGAGGAGAGAGCGTCAGGCGAGCAGAGACCGGCGGCCGAGGAGGTCACCCCACACCGGCCGGGCATAAGATTGGGGTCACAGTGCCTCCCCAGCGCGGCAGCCAATGGCTTACAGGATCCCAGGTAATGCGGTGACCGCCGGCTGTGAGTAATGGGCATTGTGATCTGGTTAGCGACGGTTTAAGGCGATACTCACAGAGCTCAGATACAGAATCAGGTGGTTGTTTCTTTCTTCTACTTTAGAGACCATCGTCCTCAGCTGTGTGGAGAAAACCAGAAGGCAAGCAGGTCGTGAGGATGAAGTCCAGCCATATTCTACCGAGCAACGCGTTCGACAACCCCCACCAATCACAGACCGCGGTGTTCGATTAGCAAAGGTTTATATATTAAAGGTTGTGGGAAACCTTCCAGTAAAATCTGTTTTGGGAGTCATACCACAAAGTCACGTCGGGTTCTGTATAGCGTCTGCCATGAAGGAGACCGCCGTGGAAATTCTAACTCCGACATTCCCCCCCCCCCCCCCCCGTCTCACCTGAACAAGAGAGGAACGTTTCCGGGGTGTATCCAGACAGCATTTTCACATCTACGATCGCCATGTTTGAGCGATTCCTGCTGCCATGGTAACTGAAGGGCAGAAAACAAGTGTTTTTTTTTTTTTTTTACAATAAGCCGATCGGGGATCATTCAGAAGATCCCAGACGTCGTTATTTTTCATGCACAGAACAGGGCAGCATTTTATTTGTGATCCACGTTTCCTGGCCCGTACCTGACACCGACCGTGACCGTGAAGCTGTACGCCACGCCGTTCACACAGCTGTCCGACGTGTTCACCGACAACGCGAAGGCCGAGTCTTCTTCGGATACCGGGACGTTGTACCGAGTCACCACCTGGAGAGGAAGCCGAGAGACGAGGCGCCCACGTTACGACGGGCGGCGCTGCCCCCTATTGGTGGACACAGGGCTCTGAACACTCACAGCCGTCGCCTATCGGTTAATGGAACCCAACGTCACGTGCAACCAACCGGTGTCAACGCTACCGGTACTCAACACGTCAGGCGTTAGACACTACGGCTCATCGCAGCAGAACTAATCCGTTACCAGTCAGAGGAGGTAAAGTGAGCCCGGCTCTCAGTGGTAGGATTTAAAAGGGACATTCGCTACGGGGTTAATGGTGCAGCTGCTCTGGGAGTTTGCCCGGGTCTATGGCGATTCCACCCAGATTATACGGTCCAGCCGGGAAGATTACGCTTAAATCCACCAATTGGCTTTACCTGCACCAAGACGCTGCCGCTCCCGCCGATGTCGATGGTGTAGTCGCCGGCTCCGTCCTCCAGCGGCCGCGTCTGCAGCAGAAGCCGGTTGGATGGGGTCACGTTGAACGTGGCTACAGCCTGGTTTCCGGACGACACCTGGACCCGGTGAGTGGCGTTTTCGTTGTATACGAGGCTGCTGAATTCACCGAGAGCCTGCACAGCCACGGCCGTGTCCTGGCGGAGAACATGCGGTGCGTTGAAGCAAATGCGTCCTTTCAGGAGAAACCTGTCCAAAAATCATTCCCCCCCCCCCCCCATATCCTAAAAAGCGAAGTTACCGCGCTGGAGCGGAATCCTCCGAACGAGTTCAGCTTCTGCACCAGCCACATGGAGATCTGAGCAATGTAGCTTTTGTCAGGAACCAATCGCGCCTCGCGCCTTGCGCCTTGAGTTAAAGCCAGCAGGACGGTGCCGGTGATCTCAATCTCCGCCGACGCGGAAGGCGAGTCGAAGAAAGGAGTGGGACTTGGTTTTGGTTTTTCCGCACGCTCCCAGTGAATGGTGCCATCTGTAACGCAACAGGAAAGGGTTAACCTATCAGGGCACTCGGTTCTGCCCCCGGCCACCGGTTTGCGCCATCAGGGTGAAGCTTATGGTCTGACCTCCACCGGAGGTTTGTGCAGAGTTGAGCGAGAGCGACACGGGACCTCAGGGGAAGCTCAGGTGAAGGAAGCCGACCGTTTGAGGCCGTTCCGTGGAGAACGTGATCTAGAACGCGTACCGTCAACGATGGCCTCTTGTTGCAGCTGCTGAAACAGGGCATTGCTGCGCTCTTCATTCCCGAGGACGCGGAACGCGTAGAACATCAGAGCCCGGTTATAAAGACTCTGGTTGGTCCTGGAGGAGGCTTCCAGGCAGCTGATCGCCCCACGCAGCAGCGTTTGCTGGAAAGAAGACACCGGCAAACTTCAGCTTAAGGAGACCTGCCATTGGGTACTCGTGTGTCACATGACAGTGAAGTTTCCCGGCAAAATTATGCAGGAAAAACATTTTTTACGAGATGAAAGAAATATTTTTGTGGAGGGTCTGGGGTTCACAGGGCGAGGAATAATCCATTTAATTTGTGATGTCGGTGGAACAGCATCTTTAATAAGGAAAGCTAAGGTTGGGAAGATTGACGCCACGTTCGTTTGATCTTATAATGCAGAATCATTCGTCAGAATGCATAATCCAGTGGCCAGAAATATAAGTATAAAAAGTTATATATTTAATGATGGAAGGCATCAGGTCGGCCTTCGATAACACGAAATACAGGAAGTTTCATCTCGGACAGAAATACTTTTTATTTGAATTCAAATTAAGAGCAAATAAAGGAGGCCAAATAACGCCGGGGGTTTAAAGGTACAAATAAAAGGGGGTAAATCTAAACCTATTACTTACCCCTCCTGGGTAGTTTGACTGCAACAGCATTGCAACAACAAATCCGGTGAAACTAATGTCATCTTCAGCGCCGCCCTGCAGGACAGAAAGCAGTAAAAACTATTAGGTTCTAACCAAACATGAGCAGAATCCTGCCCTGTTACCGATACCACCCCCCCGGATATTGGCTCCCCCCCCCCAGGACTGGCCGCCTGGCCATTGGCTCCCCCCCTCCCCCCCCCCAGGACTGGCCGCCTGCCATTGAACCCCCCCCCCAGGACTGGCCGCCTGACCATTGGCTCCCTGTACTCACTCCGTATCCAGCGCATGCTCAGCAGCAAGATATACTTGGCCGTCGGCCTTAAAGAGCCAGGGCCCGCTTTGCGCTTGCCAGTCTGGCTTTGCCCCCTTGGGTAGCCGTTTGCCCCTCACCGTCAGTGCGCTGCTAAACATCATCCCCTGTGGCTTGAAGCAGCCGGTGTTCCTATCCTGGGATCGCTCGATGACTTGCAGGGCTCGGTTCTGGACGCCGTCATCCACAAAGACGTAGGGCTTGATCTGTTCGAAAGTCCAGAACATCTTAGCGGTCAGCCTGAAAGAGACGTTTGTTTAACGGGGGCTCCATCTCCGATTTATAGAATAGCCCCCCAAATCTCCCGGCTCACTCACCACGTGCTGGTCGGGGAATTCCAGCTTCCAAACACCCTGGACATCCCGTCGGGGCGAATGTATTGCAGCTGGCGGACATAGCCTGTGACAGGAGGGAGACACCAGGGTTTACTATCCGAGGACCCCGCCACGGACACCGAGAACGCCAACGGAGATCTCGCGGGTTCTGACCCCCATTAACCCACCGATTTCCATGTTGCGAGTTGCCCGAGCCAGTATCTCGTCGGTCAGCTGATTGGTCCGGTTCAGATAATTCAGCACAGCCGGTATCGGAATCAGCATGGCCAGGTTCTGCTCGCCGCAGCCCGTGGGCAACCGGATCAGAGACTCCAGAAAATTCACGGCCAGCCCCATAGGTTCTCCTGCAAGAGAAGAAGAAAATGTAGCGTTTATCGCAGCCATTCGTATCTTCAGAGTCTGGGTCTGGCACGGGGGCCGATTTTCAGGGTTACTCTATACTAGATGGAGTCAGACTCATTTAGCAGATTGAGTGTTGGCCAACAGCCGAAGTGTCTGCTTGCGCCGAGGGGACTGTTAAGACCCATTTTCAATGTGACCGCCAATTAACTTACAATTATTGATCATTCGCATGGAATTGTGGAGTTGGGATTTGTTGGGATCAGCTAATTCCTAAAGATTCAAGAGCCCGTGGACCACGTGGCTCCGAGTCCCACGAAGGAGGAAAGTCGGATCTAGTAACGACCTAGAACTTTAACCAGCAAAAACTTGCCATTGCCCACCATAAAGACAAAGCAGACAGCGGGATCTTTATTAGTAGGCAAGACAAGTTCTCGGCATCCTTCTTGTTCGGTGAGATGGAGAACCTGGCAGCGGTGCCCCTACCAGCAGCCACTCGTGTGACCGATCTAGTAAGACCGGCGCCCCCCCCGCCCCCGCCCCCCAAGATATTATGTTGTATATATGATGACTACTAGTAGACACTGGGACTCTTTGGTTGGTTGCGTCCACGCAGATGATGCAACCTCCTGTTGTTGAAGGTGCAGAACGAGTCTCTGAATAAGAGCGGCTGTGGCAGCCATAAAAAAAAGCCAACAACCGAACCGAGCGTAACTTGTGGACAGAAACCTTCATTTGGTTCCAGGTGCGTGACGACACCGGAGTCTACGGCACGTTATTGGCACATGTAGGGCTTTTAGGAGATTGTCTGCTGCTCATCGCCGTCCCAGGGCCCATGAGATGTAGGTTTGTTGGAGCCAAGAGGTCACAGATTTTGCGCAGACAGCTTCTACTCACCAATTACAATCACATTTGACTTGACTGACCCAGGCACCACGTTGTTTGGAGGCGCGATACGGACCGGGATCTGAACATTAGGACCTAAAAAGAAAATTGTGGCAAACACCATTAAAAAAGCGTCCGGCAAAACAGGGTGCAGCGCAGCAGAACCGAGTCCAACAGAAGAACCTCAGATTTACACGAGGTGGACGTACCTTGGACATCGACGAGTCTGCTGAATGTAATTTCATTTTCAATTCCTTCAGCCTGAGCAGGAGAGAAAAATTAGAATCCAACCCAATTTTAATGAAAAGGAAAAGCCAGAATCAGGCACTTGCAGGGCCCAACATTATGGCCGACACTCCAGGTAAACCCTCCTCGTCTTTAACTCAATGAGCCGCAATCTAATACATCACATGCATGTACTTTGTGAATGACATCACCTCCACTATGAGCGTCTGCACCATGGAGTCCCTGCGAGGCGACTGAGTGGGGTCATTGCTGCTATCGCAGGTGTCCCCAATGGATGTGGTCCAAGCCGTGAGATTGGTGGAGATCACCCCTGAGGAGAAAAAATTAATAAAAATAAATGATTCGGAGACAAGGAGCGTGGATCTGTGAACGCGGGTGAAGGAGATGGGGCAGGTTACCTACGGCGCTTGCGTTTATTTGCCAGGAATAGGAAGCTCTTTGCCCGGTGCAGATACAGGTGTCCTGATTTCCCTCTCGGAGCGCCGAGGTGAACTCATCAGAAGAGCCCAACTCAACTCGAGTCTAGAGAAGAAGCCACACATGTTATCCACAGAGCTCTCAGACATGGACAGGTTACACACCTCAGAACTCTGGCTCCCTCACCCTGATACATTGTGGCAGGTAGTTGGATGCAAATCCTCGAATGAGAGCGGACTCCCCGCGGACTATGGAATAAGGCACAGACAGCTCTGCGAAGAACGGCGAGAAGGAGGTTAGGTTGGCAGAAGAGGATCGAGTGGTCATCCCAAAGCCTGCCTCCTCCGAGACGCAGAAGCCGGTGCCTTTCCACTGGGTGATGGTGCCGGGGACGACCTCCGGCACGGACGCAGAACCATCGTCCCTGATAGGAGGAGAACGTTTTATTATACCGTCACATCATTGGAGGGGAGGAACTCATATAAGGCTTCGTACATCCAGTAACCACTCACCCAACTTCCGTGAGACTGAAATGCCAGACAACTGGGAAGTTCAATCTTTCCGTGGCGATGACGTCAACGGATGCAGATGCTCCAGCTAAGAAACAGAATTCAAAGCTATTGTCTGATCTGCCCTTTTGTCTCGTCTTAGATTCAGGAGCCATATTCCTATGCCATGCAGGATTTAAATTCCCTCACTGTACAAGCCCTACCACCTCTGCTGGAAGGCCATTTCAGTTACCTGATGAAACAAATACGTTCTCTCTCGCGAATGCCAACGTTGTAAAGGATTCCACAGGTCCTGGGCGGAAGTTTCCTCCTCCGCACACCTCTGGTTTATGGATGGAGGCGTTTGAAGCAAAAACCAGACCGACCCTCTGAAAACCGAAGGGAGAAGAAACCAAAAGAACCCAACTTAGCAACCAAAAAAACCAAACAACCCAGAAGAGGCGCCATCTGGCCGGTGATGGGGACATCACCGGTGCCTTCCCCGGATACTCACACTGAACGCTTGGCTGGTGTCTCCTTCCCCAAAGTAGCTGATGGGCTGGTAATACAAACCGTTCACAAAGATCTGTTGGTTTGGGTCAACGCACGGCGGAGATGGTGGAGCAACGTTGTACCCCGCAAAGTAGTGGCCCTCCAGACTATTGTATCTCAAGGAATTATAGATCTGGAAGAGAATGAAGTCCGTAAACCGTCTGCAGGTCGCCCCTAGAAAGGCGTTATTTCAGGTGGTGAGGTAGGGGGCAAATTAACCGAGTTAACGGGGCAATGAATAGATTGTGGGGGAAATCTGAGACGGTCATTGGAGTCAATGGTGTGACTGTCCAGGATGAGGGTCTAATAGTAATAATAATAATAATAATGATAATGATAATAATAATGTCCCCTTTTCACAAACTCACACTTTCAGGCGTCAGATACTTTTTCTGATTAAGCAGCTCGAGGCTGGAATCAACGACCTGAAGTCCGCACAGGGATCTGGGGGCCGCAGAGACCTCCAGCGTAACATTGGACCCCGGAATCGCCTCGTTGACCGAGAAGGATATGGAAACCTGAAGAGCAGAAGAACGTCAATGCCTTCCACGTGCGTGCAGAAGGAGAGCGACCGGCAAGACCCCCCCCCCCCCCCAATCAAGCCGCTCGGTGTCGTTCCGTATGCCGTTTAACTGTTTGGTAACTTTAGTTTTTTTGGAGACAAATGGACAGGCAGGTCACATGACTGAGAACACGCGAGGCTGGCCCAGAGGGGGGCAACATTGCCATTTCTATCGTGTGCCAGATGGCCGGAGCAGGCCTGGGGACAAAAATGTAAACGGCCCCCCGCCGCAGCGTGCACTCAGGGGGCTCGGATATCTGCAGAATACTTGGACCCCACTTCGACGACACGAGGCTTTGTGTCTGATGAGGCCTCACATTGTTTTTGAAGCATTTCTCTACATCCAGCTTCACGGTATCACCAACGACTTCCGTGTCCAGAATACTGTAAACGGCAACATCGACGGCAGGAGCCAGGTCTGCCGAGACGCTGATACTCAGGTTGAATTCACCTCGTAGCGCTGCGGGGAGAGAGAAGGACGGAGATTATAACCCGATGACCCCAAAAAAAACAAACAAAAAAACCTTGCGCAACATATAGAACCATCAACAGCTCTTATTACCCAAACACTTAACGTCCTTATTATACCGATCACCAGCCAGAGGAACGGACTTCATTAGCATCGCCATAAAGCATCAGCTCGGTGTGGTTCTCCAGTTATCAAAGGACATGATTTCTCACCCCACATGGGGCCTCTCCTTTACCCATCTGCTTTTTTTTGTGCCACACAGGCTTTACAACAGGTGCTGGACTCCAGGTGATGTGGGGTAGATAATGAACCCTTAAGTACATGGAAGCTTCAGTATAAGAAGCCCCAACGTGAACCCAGTGACGCCCGAGGTGCTGGGCTTTTTACCAGTTCATGCGCGGAGATACTTACAGCGGCTCACATCCAGACTGTGTGCGCCATTTTGAACAATCTGAGCTCTTGAAAGCACCTGCAGACAGGACACAAAGTGTTAAAAAGCTTTGTCCAAAGTAAACCCCAACCGGCCTTCCAGGAGCCGCTGAGTGGAGGAACAAAAGCAGCTGAGATTAACTCCACTCACACCTTATTCCATCATCACACTCGTGAGACCCAACAGTCCATGCCCCCCCCAGGTCTCTCCTCTCCCTCCAGCCTCGATGCCCGACGCATTTCATCACTCACCAGGTAATACACCGACAGCTGTCCATTGCTGCTCTTCACTCCCTGTCGGCTGAACGAGTATTGCACTCCAACGTTATGACTCCTTCCGCACGCCAGCTCCTGGCGGGAACCTCGCACCTGAATGAAGCTTCCAGTCCGGGAGTAGAAGCGTCTGACGGAGTAGAAGTCGCCGGTGTAGGTTGGAGTCACCCAGTTGTTGTCGTTGCATTGGTCCTGGTTCCTGTATACGGCCTGGAGAGAGAAAAAACAAAACACTCGGTTGGGACCTGCAATGATCGCTGGCTCCGGACCCCCGCAGATCGTGGGCATTAAGGACACAGAAGGTAAAACCGATCCTCACCTGGATCTGGAACTCGGGCTGCAGGAGTTCGGCCGTGTCCATCTCGTGCTCCACGCTGCCGTCCTGAGCGCTCGTCCCGTTAAAGACGTTCTGCCCGTTCAGAAGCAGCTCCACGGTCTCGTTAGCGATCGGCTGATCATCAGCGCTCAGCAGCTTCATCTGCGAACACCAAGCCGAGCCGGTTACAGGGGGCCCGAGCCGGTTACAGGGGGCCCGAGCCGGTTACAGGGGGCCCGAGCGGTTACAGGAGGGCCCGAAGCGGTTACAGGGGGCCCGAGCCGCGTTACAAGGGGGCCCGAGCCGGTTACAGGGGGCCCGAGCCGGTTACAGGGGGCCCGAGCCGTTTCATAACCCGCGGGCGCAACTCCCAAAAAGAGCGTTTTGGCAATAAGACACTTATTGGGTTTTCACTCCCATTATTAACCCATTGTAGTCCACAGCCATCAAAAAGAGCAAACCTCCCTTGTAAGGGGCATGGACCTGGGCAAACAGCCCCCCGTGTATATTTACCCCTCAGCATGCGCAACCATCCCGTTAGAGAGCGAGGGGTGAGGTTTGATGCAAAGTTTGGACATCTGAGGTTGTTAAGGGGGAATAGAGTTACGTCCCGTCTCCCCTTTGTACAGCGCCACGGAATCTGATGGCGCTATAAATAAAACATCAGGACTTACCTGAACTCTGTAAGGAATCCCCCGTTTGTAGAACGGCAGCATGGCGTCTCTATCGAAGGCAACGCGAGCGATTTGGCGGCTGATAAAGACGTTTTTGGTCTCGGTCAGCTGAACGCCTGGAAGGGATTAAGAACGTCAGACGCCATTTGGGCCCCAAACACTAAACGGCGGTAACGCTAGACTCGGCAGACCACCGGCTGGGGAATTCTGCCCCCGACGCTCTCACGCAGCCGCTTACCCGTTCCCTCCTCCGTCAGGGTGAACTGAAGACGCAGCGTCATCGCGAGCCCAGAGCGGTCGAGTTGGAACGGAGAGAGATCGGTCGTTCCGCTGAACGCCCCGTCAGGACCAAGCTGGGGAGGAGAGAGATGTATAAATTATAACAGATTACAAATCACCGATGTAACCCCTATGAAAATGGGACTCCTTTATGGACAGAAGCTACGGGACTTCTGCCGGTACCGGTGGCCTCCGTGCTCACACGCCAACCGGCCATTCCAGGTGTAACGGAGCATCGAGACACTTACTTGCCCCGTGACTGAGACACAAATGCCGTCCGGGTCTCGGTAGCAGGGATTTCCAGCGTAGGAGTAGGAGGAATACTGCCTGCACACCCTGCCACTGAGGGCCCCAGGAACCCCCTGGCCGTACGGGTATCTGCAAGACGGAGCGAAGGATCGATTAACACAGAAAACAGAGTCCGTTCAGCACTCACACTCCGCGCATTTTACTGGGGGGCGGGGTTCCATGTAACTCCTCCCCCAGCTGCCTCTGCTGGAAACAGGAAGCATTCGTCGGTACACTTCTTGCTAGCAGCCACGCGATTGGCGTCCGAGAGGCTGAAAGACTTACGTGGCCGTTACGTTGTACGTCAGCGTCTGGTCCAGCACGGTTATCGTGGACGGAGATTCGATGGACATACTGAATTTCGGTAGCACTGAAGGAACAGAACACAATTTAGTTACCGACAAGCATGGCGGGGCATCCCGGAAGGTTCCGCAGGGGAATGACCGTCGCCCATTAGGGAATTTGGGTCACATGGTGGGGATTTGAATTGAACACGGCCCGGGCCTCGGGGGCAGAGTTTCGCGTTACACGTTCTCAAACGCACCGTGTTCTTCAACCGTGAAACTTTGGGCGGCGCGGTCAGTCGATCCCCACTGAGCTTCAATCCGGTAGCTGCCGACCTCGGCGTCGCTGAGCAGGGAGAACTGGAAGGAGGCGATCCCGCGAACAGATCCAAGGTTCAGCCATTGGGACATGCGGTTCCCGGAGGGATCCTAATAATAAATAAATAATAAATAAAGACCCCGCGATGGAAGCCCCCTTCACACCCCCCCAGCGGTGGGAAACACTCACCAACACATGAACAGCCGTGTACTGAAAAAGAAGAGACGTGGAGGTTACAATCCATGAAGGGTTAAACACAGATTACAGAGCGAATCGCACCCAATCCGATACAAATAACGGAATAACCGGGCGACGGGATTACCGGCCACCGAAACCCAACCGGCTGATAAACCGAATCCGACGGGACCGACGCGGGACTCATCGTCTTCACGCAACGTATCCGCCGCGATTTCTGTAACAGCTTAATAAACGTTACTTTTTACCAGATCGGGTTCTTTCTCCTCAAACTATCGCTACTTGTATCCAGAAGCCAGCGCCTTCCGTTAGCGGCACAAACCCTGCGGCGTCCAATGAGAAACGCCGAGTATTAACCGTGGACGCCGGAGACCGTAGCGGGTTCTAACCTAACGGCTCCGGTGAGATATTCTGTTTATACCGCCCCGGAGATCCGGGAATCATCATCCGCAGCCCGACATTTCTGGCCATAAGGCAGACGAAGGGTTAAATTTATTCCAAGGCCCCCTATATAATCCAATAAGCCCCCGGAGTCTAAGGGCCGTCGCCGCACACAGACTTATATCGGGAGAGGCATGGAAGGGTTAATAAATATTATACTCACGTTTTCTTCCACCGGTTGCAGCCGGTTATCCAAGGCAATGATCTGGCCCCGCACTGGGTGGGGAGGAATAACATTTTTATATTTAAACGTTTTACGGAGCAGGAACTAAAACCTACGCAAGATTTACAGACCGTACCGGGTGGGGAGGAATAAAATATTTTTATGTGGCAGTTAAGGGGTTAATCCTATGGGGACAGCCCCAGGTCCAGCTAGTGTTTCCCAGAATGCCCAAAAACCACACAGGAAGAAGGAGCGAGAACAGCGCTATGGAATATGATGGCGCTAAGTAATAAATAAAGCATTTTACGGACAGCTGGAAGCCGACAAGCGGCCCAATCGGCCCCTACGGACAGCCGTCTCACCCTGATCCCCAGGTTTGTAGAGGGGTTTGTCCAGGTTTATGAAGTGGATGTCCACCATGATTTCAATCACAAAGGTGAAGCGCTCTTCGAAGCGGAGGGTCTGTCCGGCGGCCATGAGAGTCATAAAGACCGGAGCGGCCGATTTTACCCGGGGCACCTGGGGAGGAAGCAGAGGGTCGCTCGAGTCACTGGCTTCGTTGGGAGGAGGATGAGAAGGGGTTAAACACAAAGGTACGCACCTGGAAAGGCCTGCACTTGAAGGTGTCCCCGGGGGGAATTTGCTCGTTGAAGATCGTGTAGTTTTCATTGAAGACCCCCATAACCACCTCAAGGGCCACAGTTTCATTCATTCGCACAAAGTTAACGCACGCCGTGGCATTCTGCTCGCTCTTCAGCAGGGCCGGGACGGAGAGCGCGTATTGTCTGCAGAAAACAGACCGGCCCATCGGCCCATCTAGTCAGTCGTTGGTCTCGTCTTAGATTCAGGAGCCGGATGTCTATCCCATGCATGTTTAATACCCTCACTGTATTACCCTCTACCCCTTCTGCTGGGAGGCTGTTCCACTCATACACCACCCTCTCAGTAACAGATTTCCCTTATTCAAGAATAAACACTAAAGTTTTAGCTCCAGATCTTTGTCTTTCTTTACTTCCCGACGAGTCATTACTGGTCAGATGTTGGGACTTTTCTGAAAGAATAGGAGGTATCGGACTGGACGTGCCCCTCACACAGATCTCATCACTAACGGCAACAGCACTAAAAGGTTCTAATAACAGACTGCACTTACACATAACCCACAGAATCTGGCCATATTTACCGCAAACTGCTTAATATGGAGCAATCACCATGGAAACCAGTAAAAAATCCCCACTTATTCTTCACCCATGCCAGAAACAACCCAGATGGTGCAACACC
>VKOC01000611.1:7484-39185 GCA_009364415.1 Spea multiplicata
CAGAGAAATGCTGCCATCTGCTGGACAAGTGCTGATATTACACTAAAGGGCATATAAATGCATTCTCCGGCCGCAGGGAAATGCTGCCATCTGCTGGACAAGTACTGATATTACACTGAAAGGATAATATATTCTATGGCCGCAGGGAGATGCTGCCACCTGCTGGCCCACTGCGCACACACTTCCACAGAATGATGCATTATCTATATCTATATTACAAGACACTTGGGTAAGCTCTTACTCTACTGATAATGATACACACTATCACTATATGACACTAGTCACATATTTCAGAAAGTGTGAGAGTATCACAGGTTGAGAGTATCACAGGTTGCATTTAATTGGTAAACACATTTCCCAATCTGCAAGACCGTCACAAAGCAAGGCTCCATCCAGAAGGGTCCCCAGTAGCGTTCCAGTCACTCTGCTCCTCACAGAGGGGCCAGTGTTGGGTTTCCGAAATTACCCATGTGTACTACCACACACACACACACACACACACACACTTCAAGAGTCCATGACGCCAAATGAGAAACACAGAGATATTGGGGTCACACAATCTGTCCCCCAAAAGTCCAGCTGGGGGCTCAGAGTACACAGTGCAGGACGACCACAGGCGCCATAGGCAGTAATCACTGCAAAAAGCCCATTCCTTGACTGCTTCGCCTACCGCCTGTCCCCCAGGTGGAAGCCGTGGGTTGCCATTTTCTAGCAGCAGGGCCTACGTCCAAAGAGATGAGGGTGCCAGTTTCCTTCAGGTGGTCTCTTCAAACCACCACTAATATCGAACGTTACACCTGGGGTGTCCTTCCTGAATATGGTGGGGGAGGCGCGGGTCTGGGGATAAGAAGCAAGCAATCAGTATCACCTCACAGTGGAGGTTTCCCCCGGCAGATCCACCCAAGTCTTACCTGGATGGAAGAGCAAGGACCTGGGCAGGGTAAGCTGGCACAGCGAGGAGGGGTTCCTGAGCTCGGCCCAGAGGTTCCACGGGTAACGGCTTTTTTGGCAGTGGAGGCTTTACTGGAGCTGCTCCCTGTATATAAAGGAAATTAGAAGACACTCCATGGCTTCTCGGCCGGGGAATCCTGTCCTGGGCTTCTTGTCACCTATTCCCTGGATCCATTAGCAACGCACGTCATGGGTCATTTGCCACCTGGCTCCACTACTCGTGCACTCGGTGGCTCCTACATTAGCCAGTCCTGTCAGCTGGGAATTCCCAGTGCCCCCCCGTCACAATTACCAGCTCTGTCACCTGGTGTCACCTTCTACGTGTTCCCCAGGCTCAGTAACCCGCGTCCCTGTCATTTCCCATCACCAGCATTTTACCCACCGCCATCTGCCAGAGCTAAACCTATCTAAATCGGTGTAAAACCCACGGAAAACCGCCACCGACAAACGGAAAAAAGTGAAGCAAGGAATGGAACTTATACCTTTCACCGGGAAATTCACCAAGTCCGGGTGATTTATCAGAGGTTTGTGTGATTTGTGCACCGGCAGCTCCCACCACCAGCCGCACCCGCGAACACTAAAGTACGTTAGACTGCGCCATCACCACAGTGAGCCCTCCACCCGGGGCCGCGTTACCTGCGCCTGCCGTGGGAGCGGGTCCGCGGGAAGAGGACGTGTAGGGGGAGGAGGCCTGTCCAGAACAGATGCCTGAATGGAGAGAGCTGTGACAATGAGAGCCAGGCAGACAGCGGTGTGCAGGGGGGCAGTGGCACGAGGAAGAGAGGCAATGGCGCGAGGGAGAGGGGGAGAGGCAATGGCGCGAGGGAAGGGGGGGGGAGATGGGCGAGGAGGGGGAGAAATGGCGGCGAGGGGAAGGCAGTGGCGCAAGGGAGAGGGGGGGGAAGCAATGGCGCGGAGGAGAGGGGGAGAGGCATGGGCGAGGAGAGGGGAGAGGGGAGAGGCAATGTGGCGCGAGGGAGAGGGGGAGAGGCAATGGCGCGAGGGAGAGGGGGAGAGGCAATGGCGCGAGGTTATGAGATTAGTGAAAAGCACTCAGACTCATTAGCTTGCAGGTCTCAGAAGATGAAGGCCACAAACACAGCATGCACGACGTAAAGCACACCAGACTCTCAGCTTGTACAGGGGCCACAGTGGTTACAATGAATCGGGGACCACACACACTCCACGGTTACAGGGGCCACACTGCTGGACGCGTTACCTGGCAGCGCTTGTGCACTGGATCAGGTGGAAGTGGCTTGGTCGGTGGGTCAGGCCGCTCACAGCCCTGCAGACCACGCGGGGAGACCCAGGAGAATCAGATTATTCCTCAGAAAGGCGAAGAACCGGAGCACGAGGAGACGACACACGGAGGGTTAATGGTGGAAGGGCAGAGGGACAAAGTTTGGTAAGAATAATGCCAGGAATGGAATGGGAAGGGGGGCAGGGGTAGAGAGGAAGGGTATGGGGGGGGTACAAAGGAATGAGGTGGAGGCAGAAGAGAAGAAATGAACATTAAAGGCGAGCGTCAGGTTAATTCCAGCATCTGAATGGAAACATTTGATGTTAAAACACAAGCAATGCCAGCCACAGACAGGACTCCAACACCACACACAGACCCCCGCCTGCCCCACAGGCCGCTACAGACCCCCCGTGCCCACAGGCCGCTAAGACACCCCCCCCCGCCGCTGCCCCCAGGCCGCTACAGACACCCCCCCCCCGCCCGCCACAGGCCCTACAACACACCCCGCCTCACAGGCCGCTACAGACCACTCCATCCACTCCACTGGTTGCTACAGACCCCTTCTCCTGCCTCACTGGCCTAAACCGACTCTTCCATTTGCCCATAGACAGCTCCAGATACCCCTTGCTCCCGCTGCATCAGGCTGGGGCAGGACTGGATTAGGATTCCTCTGCTGGCAGTCCGGTCTGATTGTGAGCTCTTTGGCAGAAGCATTTATATCCCCGAGTGGAAATTCTCACCTGATGATTGGTGGACATCACCTGCAGCTCAGCGCCCTGCGTCCACTGCGGCGGAGGAGGGCGCTGCGGGAGCGACTGGCTGCTGGTCTGCGTCACCCTATAATAGAAGGTTAGAGGCATCAGGCACCTGGGGTATATTCTGGGAGCTGTGCCCCGGTTACATAACACACTAACTCCTCGGGGGGGGGGGGGGGGCGATGAGAACACACTAACTCCTCGGGGGGGGGGGGGCGATGAGAACACGCTAACTCCGCGGGGCAATGAGAACACACTAACTCCGCGGGGGGGGGGGTGATAACACACTGACTCCGCGGGGTAAAACTGTCCGGTAATCACCTGTATCGGCATCGACTGCCCTTGCTCAGGGACCCCAGCCTCCTCTGCAGGGCTTCGCGTTTCAGGAAGAAGACCCCACAGAGTATGAGGAGAGGCGCGAAGAGCAGGAACACCAGGAGCAGGGAGGTGGTGAGAGATCTGCCGGCTACGAGCAAGGAGTGGGACAGGCGTCAGACGCAGCAACGAGCAGCCACAGCCCCCCACAACACAGATAATAATAACTCACCCCGTTCCAGGGCCAGCGGCCCGCTGTCTATACTGCCCCCGAGCCCCACACTCCCACAGACCGGCGGCGCCCACCCAGGATCACAGTGACAATTATTGTTACTGTTACAGATCTGAAAAGAGGAGAGACAACTTCTAAGAAAACGCCTTACAACAGCGCAAGAGAGCGGGGAGCAAGAAGAGGGCGGCGCAAGAGAGCGGGGGGAGCAAGAAGAGGGCGGCGCAAGAGAGCGGGGGAGCAAGAGAGGCACAGAGTACGTGGCAAGAAGTGGGAGCGAGGGAGAGACGCGCGGTGGGCTCCTCTCACCCCGTGGTTGCTGCACTTGTTCTTGCAGCTCTGCGGCTTCAGCGCGGAGACGTCCTGACACCGGTGCCCGAGACAGACCTGCGGGCCGAACGAGACAATTAGCCGAGTGGGAAGGCGGCTCCGGCGCAGGCGCTCTCGGCCGATGGCTGACGTTCTCACCTTCCCCTCCCCGCAGACAGTCCCCGGCATCACGAGGGTCGGGTCCCAGATGTCATCTCCCATATTATAATACGTTCCGCGGCACAGCAGCTCCGTCCCATTCACGCTGAAACTCACCAGAGAGACTCGCGCGCTGGACCCCACGATCGGGCGGTCCCGGCCCCCCTGACACTGGATCTTCCCACATCGCACATCTCTGCAAGAGACAGCACAGTGCAGGAGTAGCAGGGTATACTGCCAGCCTGTGTGTATGGGCGAGAGCGCAGGAGTAGTAGGGTATACTGCCAGGCTGGGTGTATGGGCGAGAGCACAGGAGTAGCAGGGTATACTGCCAGCCTGTGTGTATGGGCGAGAGCGCAGGAGTAGTAGGGTATACTGCCAGGCTGGGTGTATGGGCGAGAGCACAGGAGTAGCAGGGTATACTGCCAGGCTGGGTGTATGGGCGAGAGCGCAGGAGTAGTAGGGTATACTGCCAGGCTGGGTGTATGGGCGAGAGCACAGGAGTAGTAGGGTATACTGCCAGGCTGGGTGTATGGGCGAGAGCACAGGAGTAGTAGGGTATACTGCCAGGCTGGGTGTAGCATGAATGTTAGAAGGGTAGATAGGAAGAATAGGGGGGGGGAGATTACCTGTCTGCACAGGGCCGGAAAGTGCCGTTGGGCCCCTGGCCGCAGTGCCCATATTTATCCCCTCTGACATTCACTTTGCTGAAGCAGGATTCTGGGGCCGGCGAGGATCCTGTACATAGAAGGGCCGAGAAGATTTAACCCCTGTGTGCCTCTGCCTTCTACATGCAGCAACCAACTCCATACTGACCCCAAATGCTTACCGGGGCCCCACAGGCTCCGACACTGGGATTCCAGGCTCCGGCATTCCCCCAGGTAGCAGTAGGCCCGGCCCCCGTCGCACGGCTCCCCGTTCTGCACGAACACATTACGGGGGCAGTGCTGGGACACCCCGGTGCAGTATTCCGGGACATCACAATCCCCCAAGCGATCCCGACACAGAGACCCAGGAGGCTTCAGCTGCGAAGAACACAAACCCCTGGTCACAGCCCACACAATGTGCTCGGCAATAGACAACTACGCCACAGCCTATGCAGGAGACACCGACCTTGCACCGCTGGCAGCACAGCCCGTCGGAGGAGCACTCTGCGCCGGCCGCCAGCTGACACGTGGAGGCGTTACAACAGGGGTCGGCGCACTCCTGGGGAGAAATGGGTTAATAAACGGGATTGAAGCCATTATCGCCATTGTACATTAGAACTCCAACGTGCGCCAAATTGATTAACCCTTTGAGGAGCTGACAGGGCCGAGCATTGGCAGGCTGCCGGCCCGTCTGCTACGTCCTACAGATCCGGCCCTTGGACGGGGCCAAGCGGATGAGCGGCTTACCTGGGTAAGTCCACAGTCACACTGCTCCCCTTCTTCCACCAGCGAATTGCCGCAGCGCGCTTTGCCGAACACGCTCGGGGGGCTGGGGACATTAAAGAGACACGCACCCCTTCCCTGCCGGAGACTGCCCACCAAGTCCGTGACGCTGCAATTACTGAACTCCAGCCCGGGCATAAACCTGAGACAGACGAAAGAGTTAATATCAGCAACAACACCCCAAAGATTCCACCTGTCTGCGTGGCCCTGCGGTGGGAGGGGCAGACCCCGTGTCATATAGCTCCCTTCTGTCTGCGTGGCCCTGCGGTGGGAGGGGCAGACCCCGTGTCATATAGCTCCCTTCTGTCTGCGTGGCCCTGCGGTGGGAGGGGCAGACCCCGTGTCATATAGCTCCCTTCTGTCTGCGTGGCCCTGCGGTGGGAAGGGCAGACACCGCACTTACCCCGACGACGACTGCATTATCCAGTGTTTTCCCTTCTCCGGCTGGCCGCATGCCCTGTCCGAGGTGTCGTGATTTAAACCCAAGTTGTGCCCCAGTTCATGGGCCACCGTCGATGCCACCCCAAGGATGCTGACCGAGTGATCCTGACGCAGACATAAAGACAGACGAAAGACTTCATTCATACGCTCCAGCAAAACAAAACCAAACATCATCACCAAAGCGCTCACCATGTTAACTCCTCCGGACAGGTCATCGGTACAGATAGAGTTCATTGTTGCCATGCCAACAGACAAATTCTTAAATGTTTCCCCCCTAAGGATACAAAATATATTAATATTGGTATCAGAAAGAGAATGAATTCACTTTTAATTGGGACATCCATGCAGAGCGAGTCCAAACATAACACGAACAGACAGCACACCCTGGGAACTAGCGGCGCCCAACGCGTTTCACGCCAAACAGCCGGCATGTTATTCCACAAACGGCCAGCAGGTGTCCCCTTTGCACAGCCATCCCCTGCGTTTAGTACTCAGCAGGAGCCTACTGAGGCGTCACTTTGTACTAGAGAGCCGGCTGGCGTGAGGCTGAGGAGACCAGACAAATGGCGTGTCCGTGTGCGCGCGCGTCCGTGTGCGTGTCCGTGTGTGCACGTCCGTGCAGCAGCCACTCACGTTAGTAGCTGAGCGTTGTCATGCTGAATCCGAGGTAAAAGGGACTTCTCTCTCCAGGACAGGAAACGGATCAGCGTCTCGGCCGGATCGGTACTGACCGCGATCTGATCTTCTTGGGTCCAAACCTCCACGGACAGCAGCACCACCCGCACGTTCAGCACACGGTAAAACTGAGCAGAAAGTGGCAAAGTCAACAAGATATCCTCCAGCTCTCACCAATGGGGCAAGTGTGAGCCCCCACGACCCCGGGATGCAGCCCCTACTTGGACTATAACGGACCCGCAGCCGAGCGCCACGCACTGCCTTGCATCGCGTGTGTCACATACATGAAATGAATCCGCTCTGCCATAGAAATCCTTTTTCTGCTGCCATGGCAATGAAGCCTTTCAACCTATCAGCTCGGGTCATTAGAACACGTGACTACAGGCCGGTCAGGGGTGTTTCCTAGTGTCATGCTCCAGGGCCATGAATGAGAGGGCCTCTCAGTTACTATGAGGGTGGGGATTAGGTGTGGAGCCGACGAACAGTAACTGCATTGTAACATTCCGGAGCTATGTGTATAACGGCGCAGCCAACACCGGGCCCCTGGGCCCCTGGGAACTCGCACCCGGCTGATGGAGGATCCTGGGGGCTGCACTTACCGCATCCACCTTGTTGGCGATCTCTAATATCCTCATGTGCAGACGCTTCAAGTCCTTGTCATACAGTTTGTACTGCAGGAAAGAAGCCTTATTTATTGCTATTATCGCTATAGCACCCACATATACCACAGCGCTGTACAACGAGACAGACCTGGCAGCGGCAATGCCCTCACCTCTCTGCTATCTGCCACCATCACCATCTCCACGTACTTTGTCTCGTTCAGAACGCCCCTCTTCTCCTACGAGAGAGAAACGTCATGTATGTTCTGCCCCCGAATCCCCCATTTGCACCCCCTGCACAGATTCTCACCCCACGCAGTTGGGGCAGCTCCCGTCTGCTCCTTTCTTGGGGAGTCTCTCTCGTCCCGCATGTCATGTTCTGAGGAAGCTGGTCCATCACCATGCGCAGGATATGTCTGTTGGAGGCGTCCCCCGGGACAGGCTCGATGGTGTACCTCCGGTCTGCGGACAGAAAGATTGCGCCCCTGTGGGAGAACGAGAAGGGAGGACACAGAACATGTCACATGGCGTGGAGTCCTAGAGGTTCCTGGGGACCAGGCGGATCCGGTCTCAGGACTGTCGGGTCGTACCTTATCCCTGAGCACAGACTGAGGCTGCTCCATGGCCCTGCCTGTCCCGTTAGGCGTCCATGATATAAACAGTGCGTCTGAAAAAGGAAAGGAAACATGGAGTTCAGCGAAGAAACTAATTCCAGCATTTGCACCCTGTGTTACCCACCAGTACGGGCCCCCAGTACTCTGTGTTACCCACCAGTACGGGCCCCCAGTACCCTGTGTTACCCACCAGTACGGGCCCCCAGTACCCTGTGTTACCCACCAGTACGGGCCCCCAGTACCCTGTGTTTTACCACCAGTACGGCCCCCAGAACCTGTATGTACCCACCAGTACGGGCCCCAGTACCCTGTGTATACCCACCAGTACGGCCCCCCAGTACCCTGTGTTACCCACCAGTACTACTGAACCCTTGCAGCAGCTTTATATATTATCAGCCAGAAAGTGACACCGGCCGGGGCACGAGGGGACCCTGGGACTCACCGGCTGGGGGTTGTTGTCCGTCACGCGTGTCCCATCTGGAAGGTAGTACACCAGGCTGTGCGACTCCGGCACCAGGTACCTGACAACACGGGGCAGTCATCGCTCATACACAAGCCAGTGATTTACGTACTCGCGCCGATTGCAAGCTCTTCAGGCTTGTCAGCTGGTTTCACACCAAGCACTGGGGCCACACTAACTAAGCTGTGTAGTCCCCCCCACACTTAACAAGTCACCTCCATCACCTATCAGTTCCTTTCCCTATTTCTGCATACATATGGCAGGGTTCTTTCCCTAGTGCTGTGTATGTGTATGTATTATATATATATTATATATATATATATATATGGGTTGCCCCCTCCCCTGCACTCTTTCCCCCCCCCCCCCCCCCCCGGAGGTTTCCTGAGCTATTGTAAAGAGTTCCTCCAGAACTCACCATCCTGCGCTGCTCCCCAAAGTGCCACAAAGTGCCATACTTAGAGACTCTGCAGCGTACATATCGCTTTCAGCCAGCCCAGCGGGTACGGCAGCTCACCATAGACTACCCCTTTAGCTTTATGAACGTGAACGCTAAGCATCATTGGGTGGTTTGTGTGTTGCCTCCGTCCTGGCTGGGGGGGCATCACGCTTGGGCCGGTTACTCACCTGTTCCGCTGCAGTTCCATGTGAATGCGCCTCCCCTCCACATCTATAGAGAGGTGCAGCTGGCTGGGCATCCTCTACAGGGAACACAGAGGGAAGACCCGGTTAAAGTGTTGTAGATGCAGTGAACCGCCTCCCTGCAGGGACGCACACAGTGATAGACGATGCGGAGTGCCGGGTGAAGACAGAACAATTCCATCTCCCCATTCCTGGCCTCGCCAAAACAATCAGCCCAGTTCCTATTCTGACAATAGCAGGATGCCCTGCGGCAGGGAAGGGGTTAACGACTCAGGATGAAGAAATGAAAGTTTCTCTCCACCTCCTGACCCCTCGCCTCTCTAATGACTTCTCTAATCGCACATCACAGGCGCCTGTCCCTGTCCGGCTTCCTTCCATGGGTGACCAGCGAGGCGGAAGCAGGGGCCCTTTAACATGGGGGGGGTACCCATCAGCTATCTGCATGCACGGGAAGAAGAGACCGGTGAGGTTTGGGGGGCTCTGTGCACGTGAAGAGACCGTGAGGTTTGGGGGGCTCCGTGCACGTGAAAAGAGACTGTGAGGGTTTGGGGGGCTCCGTGGCAGCGGTGAAGAGACCGGTGAGGTTTGGGGGGCTTCTGTGCACCGTGAAGAACCTGCGAGGTTTGGGGGGCTCCGTGCACGTGATAGAGACCGTGAGGTTTGGGGGCTCCGTGCACGTGAAGAGACGCGTGAGGTTTGGGGGGCTCCGTACGTGAAGAGACCGTGCGAGGTTTGGGGCTCCGTGCACGTGAAGAGACCCTGCGAGGTTTGGGGGGCTCCGTGCCGTGAAGAGACCTGCGAGGCTTTGGGGGGCTCTGTGCAAGTGGAAGAGACCGGGTGAGGTTTGGGGGCTCTGTGCACGAGAAAGAGGAACCGGTGAGGGTTTGGGGGCCCGTGCAGCGGTGAAGAGACCGTGAGTTTGTTTGGGGCTCTGTGCACGTGAAAGAGACCGGTGAGGTTTGGGGGCCTCCGTGCACGTGGAAGAGACCTGCGAGGTTTGGGGGCTCCGTGCCGTGAAGAGACCTGCGAGGTTTGGGGGGCTCTGTGGCACAGTGAAGAGAACCGGTGAGGTTTGGGGGGCTCTGTGCAACGTGAAGAGAACCGGTTGAGGTTTGGGGGGCTGCACGTGAAGAGACAGTGAGGTTTGGGGGGCTGCCGTGCACGTGAAGAGACCGGTGAGGTTTTTGGGGGGCTCCGTGCACGTGAAGAGACCGGCGAGGTTTTCATAGCGTTTGGGGGGTACCGTACCGCACGCAGGGAGGGTATGGAGGGAGGTTACTAAGGCATGGAGCCGTGGCGAGTTAGGAAGGGAGAGCCGCGTCTCCCCTCCCTGGCCGGCCGCTGCACCACTCCCTCCCGCGACAATCGCTCCGCCGGTGCCAGAGGAAGGGAGCCTCCCAATGAAGTCAGATGAAGCCCCTGACTGCGGGGAGAGGAAATGTCTCACTCCTTCCGAGGACGAGGGGGGGGCGGCAGGAGGACACAAACAATGATGTAATGCAGTCCTGCCATTCTGCCCGGAAGCGAGGGGTTAATCTCGTGTATACACCTGCGTACCTGGGCGGCGCAGCACGGCACAGAACAGCACGGCGGGGGCAAAATCTACGACCCTTTCCTTTGCATAAAGTAGGAAAAAGCGGGGGCAGAAGGGGGCGCAGAGGTCTGTAATGTGTGTGATAAAACTGACAGGTCAGGCCACGTGGGCAACTAGGGCATTAACCACTTCATTAGCTGACGTTGGGGGTCCGGTTCAGGTGTGTGTGGTCTCTTCACACTGAAGTTAAGAAAATAAAGAGGGGCCGGGGTTAGGCGGGGGGGGGGGGGGGCTTTGGGGTAAAGAAGGACCGAGGCTGCGGTGTACGACCGACCCCTAAAATAAACTTTATTCAGTGTGACATAAAAAACACATTTCTTTCATTTTTGGCCATTTCCACGCTACGGTCCCTTAAACGCTCTCCTCTTCCTGATTGGCTGCAAACTTTGCTGTATTATGGAATACGTATAACTGGTGCAGGACTCTACATATGGGGGGGCCGCCTCTCACACGCCCCTACGCAATGACTGCGGTGGCAGGGGGCAAACACCTTAAACACAGACTGCGACCCGTACAGACAAGCACCTGCCCCCCCCAAACCCAAAGCGTTACCTGCGCGGCTTCCTGCAGCCTCAGTCTGCGGCCGTCCTGGCGGAGGTCCGGAAATACTTCCCAGTGCGGGGTCCAGGGGTCCGCGGCTGAGAGACGGGGAGACGTGAGGTTAGAGGGGCCACACACTCCCCAATACACCACCGAGAAGCCCCCTCATACCCCCAATACACCAGAGAGGAGCCCCCCTCATACCCCCCAATACACCAGAGAGGAGCCCCCCTCATACCCCCCCCAATACACCAGAGTCCTGCTAATCACACTCACTCTCAAACACTCACTCTCAAACACTCACTCTCAAACACTCACTCTCAAACACTCACTCACTTCTGCCACACTGTCACACTCAGTCTGTCACCCCTGTATGTACTTCTCTCTCTCATGCTCACTCTGTCTGTCTGTCACTCTCTCTGACACTCAATCTGTGCCACTGTCTGTCTGTCACTCTCTCTCATGCTCACTCTGTCTGTCTGTCACTCTCTCTGACACTCAATCTGTGCCACTGTCTGTCTGTCACTCTCTCTCATGCTCACTCTGTCACTCTCTCTCATGCTCACTCTGTCTGTCTGTCACTCTCTCTCTCATGCTCACTCTGTCACTCTCTCTCATGCTCACTCTGTCACTCTCATGCTCACTCTGTCTGTCTGTCACTCTCTCTGACACTCAATCTGTGTCACTGTCTGTCTGTCACTCTCAGGCACACCCTCGGTCTGTCTCTCCCGGTTGTCGCTCTCTCTTACCTGCTCCGGCCCCTCGCGCTTGCCCCTGGTGCTCCCCGGAGTGGGGGGCTCCGGCGCGGATCAGCCCCCAGAGGAGTAAAAACAGCTGAGAAGCCTCAAACCGCATCCTGCGCTCCCCGGGCCCAGAGTGGACTGAGCGGGAGGCCGAGCGGGAGGGGCGGGGATAGGGAGGAGATACCAAGACAGGGCGAGGGGGGAGCGGGCGCGCTGCGCACAGAGTGAACGACTGTGATCTGACCGGCCCCTTCTTCTACCCAAATCCATGCCCCCCTCTTTATTAGTGACATTTAGGGGTGCAGATGGGACGGGCTATCCGTGTGACTGGGAGGGACATTTACCCCAGTTTCCTGCTGTTTCTATACACGTTATCGGGGCTTTTAGGGCTGCAGACCCCCTGTTTTGCCCTCATACCCCCAGAAACACCCAGAATGCACGTGTTCCTGCTGCTGAACCACCTGTGGCCCCTGCTCCTGCCCCTGTCACTGCTCCTGCCCCTGTCACCTGTGCCCTCATAAATGGACGTGGAAGATGTGAGTGCTGAGGAATATGCTGAGAAAAAGGTCAGAGTCACCTCAGATTGATGTAACCTGCCCCTCCCGGGATTATAGAGTATCCGCCCCTCCCGGGATTATAGAGTATCCCGCCCCTCCCGGGATTATAGAGTATCCCGCCCCTCCCGGGATTATGAGTATCCCCCCTCCCGGAGTAGAGTATCCCGCCCCTCCCGGGATTGTAGAGTATCCCGCCCCTCCCGGGATTGTAGAGTATCCCGCCCCTCCCGGGATTTACAGAGTAATTCCGCCCCTCCCAGGGATTACACGAGTACCGCCCCTCCGGGATAAACAGAGTATCCGCCCCTGATCCCGGGATTGTAGAGTATACCCGCCCGCTCCCGGGATACAGAGTAATGCCCGGCCCACCCCGGGATTACAGAGTAATAACGCCGCCCTCCCGGGTATTACAGAGGACCGCCTCCCGGAGATTACAGAGGATCCCGCCCCTCCCGGGAATAACAGAGGATCCCGCCCTCCGCGGATAGCAGAGGATCGCGCCGCCTCCGGGATTCAGAGGATAACGCCCCCCCGGGATTACAGAGTATCCCGCCCCTACCGGATTACAGAGTATCGCCGCCCCTCCCGGAGATTACAAGAGTATCCCGCAAACCCTCCCGGGAATTTCGTAGGTATCCGCCCCTCCGGGATACAGAGTATCCGCCCTCCCGGGATGTAACAGAGGATCCCGCCCCTCCGGGATTACAGAGGATTCCCGCCCCTCCGGGATTATACAGAGCGATCCCGCCCCTACCGGGATTACCAGGGAATCCCGCCCCTGCCCGGGATTACAGAGTTCCCGCCCTCCGGGATTACAGAGGATCCCCCCCTCGCCGGGATTATAGAGTATCCCGCCCCTCCCGGGATTATAAGTATATAGCGCCCTCACCGGTGATTATAGAGTATCCCGCCCCTGCACTAAGGAGCCGGGATTATAGAGTATCTCAGTCCCTCCCGGATATAGAGTAACCCCGCCCCTCCCGGGATTAATAGAGTAAAATCCCGCGAATATAGAGTATCCCGCCCCTCCCGGGATTATAGAGTAACCAGTCCCTGCAGTGTGACCGTTGCTCACTAGATGGCGCTATGCATCCAGCTGCCGCCAGCCCTGAGGAAAGGATGCACCACATCACGTCAGCTACAGTAATTGAGACCAGAAAGGAACCTACAAGCGGGGGCAATATACTGCCTGTGTCCCCCAAACACTGCTGGGGGGTTATTGCACTGCCCGTCAGGATGACTTTCGTGGTCAGGGCCGGTGAGCCGGCGGGGTCAGGGGCCGACGAGGCCAGGGGCTCACACTGCCCGTAGAGACGGAAGCAGCTGGAGGGGGGTGATAAAAGGGGCAAAAACAGGCGCTGCTGGTGACATGATCAGAGAGAGGTTCTGGGGTAAGAACACGGAGTTCTAAGGGCTCATCACTTCACATCGACACCTTCTGGGAGCAGCTCGGCCATCTATAGGCCAAACGCTCAGGGGCCACTCCAGATGCTGCCCCACCCTGACCAGCTCTATGTTCGTCAAAGAAGCTCTGGGGCCCCAGGCTTTCTCCCCAACATCTTGGGCATTTTGTTGAGTTCCTGCCGGCCCGGCAGCCGTGGGCTACTTTGGTAATTTGGCAAGTACCTGAATTGTGCTGCACAGAGGTCAGGGCACGGCCCAGCAAACTGAATGCCACCGATGAGCAGGTGCTTTCCTGGCAGGATGGTCGGGTCGACCCGTAGCCTTCCGGTAAACGTGACGCTGGGTGGCGAGGTTTAACGTAACCGGGGATTATCCGGGAGAGCCGGAGACCACACGGATACGGCGGAGAATGAGAGCGGAATGGAGTGGGGAGCGAGGAAGGAAGAGAATGGACCAAGAAAACAGAAGGAAGCGGAGAGCAGCGACGGGAGGTCGGCCCCCGCCAGCCTGTACGACCCCCACATGAGATTTCCCGACAATCATCTACAGACGCCCCCCATCATGGATGAGAGGTCAGCATCTACCCCGGTGAACCGCAGCAGCCCCGGCTCATCTGAGGGGATCCTGAAATCCGGAGCAAGTAACCATCCAATGCCAGTCTTAACACCCGGGTGGACTCCTGCTTTCTGATTGGTTCGCTTCTCCCGTAAGGTGCAACGGATAATGCGTTCCCTCACTCAGCTCTGGGCGTTCTAGAACGTCATTCCCAGGACCCGCGGGCACCCAATGAGAGTCATCAAGATGCGATATTCCCTCCCCAGCAGGCCACAGCGATCCTAATCTCGGCAGGGCAGACGATCCAGAGTGAGATCGGGAAGCCCAGCACCAGAAAAGAAAAAACTCAAACATTTTCCTAAATATTTTATTTCTTTCATTACTTTCATCCAGCCGTCCTTAAAAAAATGCAACAAAGAAACAAAAAAAAAAGCAAAAAATTTTTTTTTTTAATAATTCCCCCCCCCCCTCCTTTTCACACCAATCTACAACTTCAAGTAAAAAGTGTTCTGAACAAGGGAAGGCACGCCTGTGGCCCCCGAACCCCTCGCCGGCTCCTCTGACCCCCGCAGCGCTTCAAGCCTTTTGCTCTGCACTGCAGAGATACATATATTTATATATAGATGTGTGCAGAGCAACCAGCACCCCCGGCCTACCAGCAGTGCAGGGGTTAATTATTTATTTTAGTGCAAGGGCAGACACACCAAATAGGAAATTTCCCTAATAACCCCCCCCCCCCCGTAGCTTTGCCATTTACTCCCTGTCACCCCCCCTGCCCCAGTACGTGGCTGCTGCCCACCGGAATCCCCAAACGAACTTAGCGTGGAGACAAGGTTCACGCTTCAATGACCAAAACAAGCCGTTTAGCGGCTCGGTGCCATAAAGTCAGCGGCGGTACATGGGGGCGCGTGACGGAGCCCCCCCCCCACTGATGACATCCCGGGACCCTCTGACATAAAGAAAATTATATACACACAGCATCCACGTTTAGCAGAAGAGCCCCAGCGTCCCCACGTGGCGCCAGACACACGCTCGTTATACTTTGGTGTATTACATACATGTACTTAGTATGTTCAGGAGGTAAAGAAACAAAAAGTCTGTGTATCAGGGGTAGTAAATTAATTGGTTCGTTATGATGCAATAATGCAACCAGCAGGCACTTAGAGGGTTAATTCGCCCACGCTGAGGGGGGGGCTGAGAGTCTGGGTGTTTTTGGGGTACCTTTGTCTGATCTCCAGGGTTTTACTATTTTTTAAATTTACAAAAAGCCGTCAATTTTGCCCCCGGGGGCCGATTCTCCATTCACCTGATACACAGCCCCCCCGGCTGGGCATACTCCGCACCGACTGCAGCGTTCACACAATTCATCCGGAAAATATTAAAATGCAGCATTTCATGCTTTTTAAACAAAATAAGAATGCAGCAGCGCGGAGCGGTACAGAGTATGACCCAATGAAGAGGGGCGGCCGGCTGCGGCCCCCCCGACTCCCAGGCTCGGTGGCGACGAGTGCAAGCTCTCTGGGTTATGGCTTTGGAATTCATCTCATCCCGCAGACGACTATTTACACGAAACACACGTATGTACAAAAACAGAACAAACTTTAAAAAAAAAAAAAGCCCCCCCCCTTTCCCTCTGGTCTCGGCAGACGGCGCCCCCCAAACAACACTACAGCCCCAGGGAGACCTAGCGGCAGCCAGCGTACACACGTGTGCGTCACGTATGTTTACATGGATTGGCACAGGGAGGGCAGAGGCGTCATGATCTGAAAAGCCCGGGGGGGGGGGGGTTATTGAGAACAGCTCCCGGAACCCAAAAACCCAATAAATAAAATGGCGATTTGTGCAAATCATGGACTGGCGAATAAGGGGAGGAATAACGAGCTCCTGTAAACATACCAGCTCCCCTATACACCCGCTACACGCAGAGCACCCTGGACACGCTACACACGTCCTCTCAAAAGCATGCCTTCGAACAAGGGGGGGGGGGGAATAAATACACTGCCAGGCACGGAATTAACCTCACCCCCCACGGGGGTCTGCATTCTCAGCACCATCATACAGCTCTGCGCAGGGACTGGAATACGCACAGACTCCATTATCGTGGAGCGCAGCAGAGGCTGCGGCCCCCTCTACGCACTCCCCCCTATAGACCCTCAACGCGCTCCCTAACATGTGCTTATATCTGGACCGCTGACTAGGGGGGGGACACAGAGCCCCCCAGGCCATAGACCACCGGCAGCTGCGTCACGCTGGAGATTACACGGGGGGGGGGGCATTGTCCCAACACCTCCTCAAGAGAGCCGCGGACCACCCAAACAGCCACATAAAGAATTATTGCTTTGACTTCAGTCCGTCTCCATATATATAAGGGTTAATATATATATATATTTATATCTATGCATCTTCTTCTCTATATACAGACAGTATATATATATTATAGATCTCATTCCATAAAAATAGCCGATATATCGCATCCTACGTACGGAGAAGCAGATTTGGAAAGACCCCTCGTCTGGGAGAGGCAGAGTTTCATGATCCCTGAGGGTTAGGAAAAAGCCCCTCCAGCCCCCTTCCTCCGAAGTCTCTTGGCTCGGGGGGCTCTCAGGGGTTCGGAGCCTTCGGACTCACTCCCTGCGGTGGGGGGGGGGCTTGCAGAATTCATCACACAAGAGCGGGGGGGGCGCGGCGGAGCAGGAAAGTAGGAGAGCCCCCCGCAGAAGTGATAGAGAGCGGTGGGGAGGTGGAGGGGGCTTCGGTGGCGGGATTAGCAGAAGTGCTGTAATGGACTAAAATTAATAGAGGGCCCCCCACGTCCCCAATCCGTCGCCGGGATGAAGGCTACGAGGCGTCCAAAACCACAGGCCCCTCTGGGCTGGTCCCCCCGTGAGGTCGCGGGAGCCCCCAGTAGCGCAGCATAGACAGACGCAACTCGTCCATCTTCCCGTTGGACAGGTCGAGGCCGGAGGCGGGGAGGAGGCGTTGCGCGGGGGGCTCCTCTTTACGGCGGCGGCGGGTGCGGACCTCCAGGCAATTCTGCCCCTTCATGTGACGTTGCAGGTGGTCTTCCTTGGCGAAGGCCTTGTGGCACAGCGAGCACTCGTAGGGCCGGTCGCCGGTGTGCAGGTGCATGTGGTTCTTCAGGTCGTAGCTGTGAAGGAAGCGGGCGTTGCAGTGCTCGCAGCAGTACGGACGCTCCCCCGTGTGCTTGCGCATGTGGATCTTCAGCTTGTCATTCCTGCGGGAAAAAAACGGTGTTACGGAAAAATAACGGGAGCTACGAGCAAGAGCGGCCGGGGGGGGGGGGGCAGGACATCATCTGGAGAACTCACCTGGTGAACCTCACGCCGCAGACCTGGCACACAAAGGGCTTCTCCCCAGTGTGAGTCCGCATGTGCCGGGGCAGTTTGCCCGCTCCATGGATGATCTTGTGGCAAACGGGGCACTCCTGGGGCATCTGCGACCGCCTCTTCCGCACCAGCTTGTCCGAGCCGTCCAGAGACGAAGAGGCCAACTCCGAGTTCTCGGGATCCAGGGGGTGCAGGAAGCCCATATCTGCCGGCTCCTCGTCGGACAGGATCTCCTCGGGCGGAGAAGGTGGGACAAACACTTGTGAGGCCCCCAGCCCGTTGTCTGTGGGGTATCTATCGTAAGCCAGGCCGCTGTCGCTTTGGGGCATTTCTGAAGGCGAGGGGGCATCTAAAAGACTGGGCTCCATTTCAATGGGCTCATCTACCACGGGATAAGGGCTGTCGCCATTTCTCATCCTCATGCTGGGTTTCACCTGTAAGAACTTCTTGCGGCGCCGGCGCGGGATCAGCTGCACCGGCTTGATCGGCTCATCCATGGAGAGAGGGGGTGGGGAGCAGGTCTCCTCCGGCGGGGGGGTGACGTCCTCCCCGTTCTCCTGCGCGGCGTAACCTTCCAAGTACTGCCGAGCTCTCAGGAAGCCCTCCAGGTCCTCGGCGTCCCCCTCGGTGCTCTCCCCATCCCCGCTGCACTGCAGGATCTCCACGCAGGCGTCCACTACGCAGGGGATTTCCAGGAGACGGGCTGCGCGCAGGACGTCGCGCATGTTGGCGTTGCTGATTGTCAGAGTGGCCGTGTAAGCAAAGTCCAGCAGGGCCCCCAGCGCGTCGGGCTTCAGGAAGTCGAGCTGGCAGACGTCCCGCGGCGGGGAGCCAGGCTGCGCCCCCGTGAAAAGCTTGCGGAAGTAGTGGCTGCTGGCGGCCAGCACCGCGCGGTGGGTCCGGTACTCCAGGCCCCGAGTTTTAATGGTGATGTCGCAGAGGACGCCGCGGTGCCGCTGCTCGTTCAGGCTGCTCAGGAGATCGCTGCTGTGCTCCGGGAACGGGATGCCGATCAGCTCGTCCTCTGAGCTCCCCATCTTCACCTGCCACGGGAAACAGAGAGGGAAGCCAATGAGCGCCACACAACGGTATAACGGGGGAGGGGCACATGATCAGTCACGGCGACTGCTCCTTCCGATACACGGTAACTACAGCCCTCGTGGCCCCTGCGCGAGCCCACTCCCTCCTGGGGGTACCAGCCCATCCCCGTCCGGCCCTGGCAGCACAAGCAGTGTCCAGGGGTACCAGGCCGTGTTTGGCCAGCCTGCTGGGTCTGTCCTAACCCTATAGCGTGTTCTGCCCCACCCTGCATGCGCGCTGCCGGCGCCTTCCCCAGATGAAAGGCACATTTCCTCTCCAGAGCTTACAAGACTTACAGATACAGATTATACTTCGCCAACATCGGTTACTTAAAGGCATCACATATTTTATCGGGGGACAGAGAGAGGAGAGAGAGAGAGGGACAGAGGGGGGACAGAGAGAGAAGGAGATAGAGAGAGGGGAGAGAGAAGGAGATAGAGAGGGGTGTTAGGGATATTAAGGACAGAGAGAGGGGAGATAGAAGGAGATAGAGAGGGGGACAGAGAGAAGGAGATAGAGAGGGGGTCATAAAGAGAGTCCGTGGGTCAGAAAGTGAGACAGGACCCAGAGGTCGGCCAAACCTAAACATATAAAAAGGGGCCACACTTCAGACAGCAGGTACATGAAGGGTCGGGCAGGCACCGTAACTGTCTGATTTACACGTGTGCCACAACGGTGACACGTCAAGCAACCAGCGCGTTCACTGGTGACAGCCCGTGCCCACTGTTCCTACCAGACGTCCGGGCTTCACCTCGGCCAAAACCCCCGGGGAGTGACGGGGGCTGCTGGGTGACGGGGGGCTGCTGGGTGGGGGCATTGCCTGCCGTGGAAAGGATTCGAGGTCTTGGGTCGCCGAAGGCATTTGCCATCAGAGAGGCGACACTTCAGGTGCAAAGCCAAACCGACCCACATGAAGCTACAACATGAAACATGGCCACCGACACGCTGTGCAGGAAGCCCGGGGGTTTTATTCCGCGACGCTCTGCGGGGCGAGCCTCCCATACCTTTGGTGTCTTCCTCGGCCTCCCTGGTCTGACGTCCTTGTTCCTCCCCGATCACTGAAGGGTAGAGACCCAGATGAGCAAAGCCGGTCCGGGCGCCTCCGACGGGGAGCGTCTGCCACAAGACGAGGAGAAAAAAAAAAAAACAAAAATACCATCAACCCCCCCAAAAAAAAATCCACCTTCGAGAAAAGACAAACAATTTTATATATTTTCTATACATTTTGAGAAACATTCGCCCACGAGCCGGCTCCCAGAACTGCACTGGGGACCCAACGCGCTTAAACCCCTTTGAAGTTGGGGGGAAAGGAGATAGGGAGGGGGTGGGGGGGGAATGGAAGAGGGGGTGGGACATCCTTTCGCTTGTTTTTGAGACGAGGTTAGATAAGGAAGAGAGCAGAGCATCTACATTTTCCACCGCAGAGCACGCCGGGGCCCGGGGCATGGTCTGAAAGCGCGCGCCGCCAGGATGCTCCGTCACGCAGCCAGCCGATGGAATGAAGCTGCCCACCCGGTGAGGTGGTACCCCATGGCGCTGCCGAGCAGGAGCCGCGCGCTCCATGGCTGTGAGAAAATGAATGTTTTATAGGCAGTAGGGCAGAGGTGCCGGCGACCCGAGACGCAGCCCTCAGAACCCGAACCAGGTAAGCGGGGTAATTCCGAGCGGCCTGAAAGAGAAGGGGTAATAAGATCTCTGCACTACCCCCGCTAAGTAACGCTGGGACATCAGCTGGGGGTCCGCGCTGCACAAACCTACACAATGCGCAAATGAGAGAGAAAAGTTAGTCGTTACAGGGAACTGCAACCCTGTAACTCTGACACTCAGACTGCTCTTTGCGTGTCTCACGTGGGGCACCCACATTTCCATCACGGTCTCAAATATCCGCGGCCTATGGTCACATGACACAGTGACACCACAGCGGTAACGAGTGACATGAGTCCCGGGACAGTCCCACCTCACAGCACGGGAATCTTAGACACGTTGGATGCCAGAGCCACAATTATCTCCGGCGGCACCGGGCGGCCCGGCGGCACAAGGTGGCGCAGACAGAGAGCCGAGGTGTTCCAGTCCCACCTGGTCTGACCAAGAACGCGTCCAACGGATTACGGGCACACCTTCCATTCAGAGCTGCGGAACGCGCTGGGCAGAGAGAGAGGGGGCATTAAATGGTTCTGGATGCCGGCCACTTGGCAGCGTTTGGCTCAGCTGAGACACCAAAACAGCACTTAACCCTTTCCCAGCTGCTGCAGAGCACAGAGATTGCAAGAGCCCTGGCACAGGTGGTCAAAAGGCCGCACTTACTGTGGCATCATCTTCAGCCAATCCAACACACCCATAGTCTCACAACTATACTGCACTAGGCTCTCCCATTATAACGCTAGACTGTAAACTCCCTGGCACAGGTACTGCCATTATAGTACTAGACTGTAAGCTCTTGGGACAGAGCACTCCACCTCCCCAGAGACTGCCAAGGGTCTGCTGGCTGTGAGCTGGAGCTCTCCCCCCTAGCAGTTAAGGGGTTAAGAGGACGTGCAGGTCCCAAGAGCCACCACTGCAGGGCGCAAAGCCCGGCACCAAGGACAATTAGAAGATAAAGAGGAAGGTGTAAGCCGTGTGCCCAGGTGCCGCGGACCCCCTCCCCCCGCACCCACCTCACAGGACAAAGGAGGCAGGCGGGGCGGCTTTTATGGCTGGAGTTGGAAGGACTTTGGTCCCGTCGCCCTGCCGCTCCCACTCAGGGGTTTGTAGCAACCCCCCTGGGCAAGTCACGCAACCTGCCCCTGCCGCCTGTTCCCTGTGCTGGCCCCCCCAGGAACCGCTAGGCCGGGCTCCTTACAAGAGGCTGAAATAGATTGTAAGCTCCCAGGGATAGGGCCACCTTCTCCCAAATGTCAGTTTTCACTAACCAACTTCTTTAACAGCGCTACGGCATCTTCTGGCGCTATGTGAATAAAGTCTAACAAGGTTATGTCTGGGAAGGCGGCAGCCATTTTTAAAAAGCCCCCCAGGAATCACATGACATCTCCCGAGATAAGCGCCACGGAGGCCCGAAGAAGGCTTTATGTATGCTGTTTCATAGGCCAGGAAAGATGGTAACATGAGAATTAAAGCCTCGGGGGTCTCTTCTTTAAATGGCATTTATAAAATATTAGGCACACTCTACAGCCATGCAGACACTGACCCCGAGAGCTTACACTTTTGCGAATGGCGTTATTTAACTTCCAAGATAAAAGGAGAGACCCCTCTATGAGGACACCGCGAGGCTCTCCCCCACCCCACCCCCAGGAGAAGGCGAGGGGTACAGGTAGACTGAACAAACACAACGCCCTGTTGGCAAAATGCACCAGGATACCGGCAATGCCACCCCCTCCCCCCAACCTGGCAGAGACCCACAAGAAACCTTGTGTTTACCCAGGGAGACAAAGGGAGAGAGAGAAGGGGGGGCAAAGGAGAGAGAGGAGAGAGAGAGGAGAGAGGAGAGGAGAGAAGAGTAGGAGAGGAGAAGAAGAGGAGGCAAAGGAGAAGAGAGGGGGAGGAGCAAGGAGAGAGAGAGAGAGAGATGACAGAGATGATGAGGGAGGAGAGAGGACGATGAGAGAGAGGAAGGCCAAAGGAGAGAGAGGGGAGGAGCAAAGGATAGAGACGAGAGGGAGAAAGGAGAGAGAGAGAGAGGGGGAGCAAAGGAGAGAGAGAGGGGGGGGGAGCAAAAGGAGAGAGAGAGAGGGGGAGCAAAGGAGACAGAGAGAGGGGCAAAGGAGGACAGAGAGAGAGGGAGCAAAGGAAGAGAGAGAGAGGGGGAGCAAAGGAGAGAGAGAGAAGCGCTGAGCACGGAGGGAGAGAGATGAGAGAGAGGAGAGAAGAGAGAGGGGAGCAAAAGGAGAGAGATGAGAGGGGAGCAATGAGAGAGAGAAGAGTGGGGAGCAAAGGAGAGAGAGGAGGGGGAGCAAAGGCAGAAGGGAGAGGGGGGCAAGGAGAGAGAGAGAGGGGGGAGCCAAAGGACGAGAGAGAGAGGGGAGCAAAGGATGCAGAGAGAGAGAGAGGGGGGAGAGACGGAAGAGAGACGGAGAGAGAGCAGACGGAGAAGAGAGAGAGAGAGAGAGAGGAGATGAGAGAAGAGGAGAGAGAGACGTTGAGAGAGAGAGAGAGAGACGGAGAGACTCAGGGGTTAAAGAGATGCGCAGCGAGAGCCCTGGAGAGCACAGAGCGGGGCAGATCTGGCGACAGGTTTCCCCCTTTTGCCTCATTTCATTAATAAGGAAGTCCCTCTCCGCACTTCCTCCTGAGACAGCATGTGACAAGGGTCCTCGAGACAGACACTCAGCGGGGCAGTCACGAGTTACCCCAGGGTGGGCGATACACCCATCTAATACCCTCCGTGCCAACGGATCCACACATAAGACCCAGGTATCGACTCTCTGCCAGCCAGGACCGGGCAATACCATGACTACCGTGGCACAGGAAGGTGGCAAATCCCCCCCCACCACCACACCAGTACCCCTGCAGGGGGCCGATAAGGCAGAGCACAGGGAGGTGCTGGGGGCAGAGGGATTATGGGTGCGGGTGGGTGTGGAGGAGACATATCAGCTGAGTCAGACCCTGAAATCACATGCCGCCCCAACCAAAACGCAGAAAAAGGGACTTTAGCAGCGAGCGCCCCTCCCCCACTGGCCCCGGCTCGGTTGGGTGGGTGTCGCAAGATGGGTTTTCAGAAAAAGTGAGAAGTTGAAGAGACGCTCGAAGCGAGACCACAAGCTGCAGAGTGTTACCAAAGAGCGCTCTCCTAATACAGCCTTCACAGCCCCGCCAAAGCCCCTAGGCGAAGGATGAAAGCGGGGGGTTCGGGGGCATTACAAGAAAGTCAGGGGCTACCGTGTGCTCTGTGGACAACAGGCAACCAACCTGGGAAGCAGGAGCAGCACAGACTAATAAGGGTGGGACGTGGACAAGAAAAAGACCCCCTGACTCCCACTCCAGAAACCGTAATCACACCCGGCCCCCCCCCCCCCGACTCGCAGGCGCGTCCAGATAACGTAATCACGCATAGAAGATCCCCCCAATCTCAGTCGTTCCTGGTAACACGTATCACGACGGGCCCCCGACTCCCAGTCGTCACCTGGTAACTGTATAATGCAGAGACCTCCCTCTGACAGTTCGCACAAGTCGTCCCTGGTAACCGTAATCACGCAGAGGGACGTCCTGAACTCCCAGTGTCCCCAGTAACCGTATCACGCAGAGGGACCCCCTGACTCCCAGTCGTCCCTGGTAACCGTATCACGCACAGAGACCCCCTGACTCCCAGTCGTCCCCGGTAACCGTATTACGCACAGAGACCCCAGCCATCCCCTGCCACCAGTGCTGGACTTGCATGCAGGGAATCGCTGCCACCACACCGCGTACTCATTTTACTCAACACCCCCCACAGTGCCTCGGCGTTCGGGGCGCAAAGGGTTAAGCGGGTGAGACAGGGTGGTAGGATCACAGTAAGCTGCGCTCCACCCTCTGTTAGCATGATCTCTGGCCGCACCCACCAAACCGACAGGTTCTCGGAGAAATCCCTGCAGGGCCGGGCTGAGAATTAGGACAGGTGGGCACTCGCCCCTCCCTTCCCGGATATTTGCCCCCCCACCCTGACCTCCATTCACTCGCACACCACCCCCTCCCATGACAGAGAATCAGCGACCTGTCCAGCACCTTGTAAGGATCGGGGGGGATTAGGATTAAAGAGTCCACGCATGGGAACGGCTTCCAAATTACAAGGTTACCTGCGCGGCTCGGAGACGGAAAAGCCGTTTCCGCTTCAGGTGATGCCAAAAAAAAAAAACCACAAGTAAAGGCATTTCTCACCAGATTTCCCCAAAACAGGCAAAAACAAGATGCAGCCAGAGCCGCTACGTTGCTCTTCTGATGTTACAACTCCCAAGACTCTCAGCTGGCCGAGTGTCATAAGAGTCAAGCAGCCTGGTAGCCCCTGGTAGGCGGAGTGTTATGGGGGCATCCAGTGGCCAAACACAATGGGTAACAAGGAGGCTTTATTAACCCCACAGCATACAGCCTGGGGTCTAAGATGTGCCCCCCACACACACACAGATCACTTTGAGGGGCATAAACAACTGTCCATTACCAATGGCTTATTGATCCGGCCAGTGTTATCATTCTAATGCCAAGGAGGACACAGGCAATTGGTGCACATTACAGATCCACTCTCCACCAGAGTGGGCACACGTACCCACTCTCCACCAGAGTGGACACACGTACCCACTCTCCACCAGAGTGGACACACGTACCCACTCTCCATCCTTCTTCATATCTGCAGTTCTCCGTACCCCCACCTATATTCTTGGAACCCAATACACCGTTCTGTCAACTTCGACCAATGTCTCAAACTAAATAAAATGTGTTAATTAGAACCAAAATAACAAATCTAAGCGAGAAATAAAACATGCGCAAGATTCCCAGTGATGGGCCAGGCGGTTGACCTTCCCTGCAGCCGCGCTGACCCTCAACAGAGCTATACCGCGGCCACAAAGCTGTTCTTCCTCCATCTCCCTGCCAAGGAGGAGAGTAGGTACACGTGGCCCCCTTGGGAGGCCGGAGTGGGGGAGGCAGATGGTGGATGTTCCCCAGGTCCCTGCATGATGAGAGCAGCCACAGGATTTCTCCGCAGTTTCATCATCTGCAGCCTTCTGAGCAACACAGGGGAAGCCACGGAGGTCTCCCCACCACTCAGGGACTGGCACAAGAGGTGCTGAGCTTCTAACAGCGGCCAGACAGCTTACAAGGTGATACACATTTACCATCTAAACCCAGGAGCCGGGCAATGCCTGCCAGCAGGTGCATCCACATGCCAGTCTGACCACTGCAGGCGCCATCACGACCAATCCGAGCGACCTAAACATGCCCCAGCCGTGGCCCCTGCTCCCACCCAGCGTGTCACTGCCTACAGACACGGGACTCAAAAAGGCAGGTAGCCAGCGGCTCATACAGCTCAATGCCAGCCAATTATAATCACGGCCACCCTCCGTTACCCTCAGAGCCCAAAGACAGTTACCCCCCGGGGCAGAATCCCCCTGAGAAGCTGGGTGACACGGCTTTGGAAGGTTGCAGTTTGTGTTGGGGGCAGATAAACGCTTTGCTCTGGGGCAGTTGAGGGCGTGTTAAGACCTCTAACAAAAAACACGTTGTGTTGCCGACCGCCACGGCCCGGCAACGGGAGATGCCAAGGGCCATGAAGCGGGGCAGCCTCTGTCTCGCAATGGGAGATGCCAAGGGCCACGGACTCGCAACAGGAGATGCCAAGGGCCACGGAGCTGGCAATTCCACCCCAAATGTCCAGCCTTCTATTTAAATCCCTCCTTGGACTCCTATACTTAGCAGGGAGATCGTGCACCACCGCAGGGCAACAACCTCGCGAACAGAGCTAACACTCTAGTTACCAGTAAGAGGATATTGCGCAACACTTCCGGCCTCCTCTTCCAACACGCGGGAAGCAGGCGGTCGGCAATACACCAGAAAAAGCGGCAACCAATCAAGAAGAAGACGCCACCTCCCAGCTTCAGTCGGCCAATCACAAAGCAGCATTCCTACTTCCTCACCTTCTTCTTTATTGCAACCAATAAGGTGCCAGCGGTTCATAAACCAGCAGTGCTCGGCGGCGGCTGCAGGACGGTCAAGGCGGCTATCGCCCGTTCTCAATGCATCGGGACTTTAGAATGTAAGCTCCCGGGACCATCCCTGGCAATCTGGACACAGACAGTATTAGCTTTGAAGAGGGAGCCGATCTGTCCCATGGAGAAACCTCTGGCCCATGGAGCTTGCACTCTAACAGATAAACCTGGAGCCTGATCGCAATTAGCCGCACACTCTGGGGGGGGACACAGAAACGAGACATTCACAGGAGTCCAGAAGAGATAAGCAACGAGTATCTGCCCTCCCTAAACTCGAGTGTCTCCCACTACCTGCCCCCTAACAGGGGGCTGATGACCCAGCGGGCCGGCGTGGCCCCAGACCCTGTGCTCAGATCCTGCTCTGTAACAAACCTGGGCCGAGTTTAACAGCTTGGGGGCAGCGAGGGGTTAAAAGGGTCTCGTGGCGCAGACTTCAGCGAGCGGTCGCAGTGCTGAGTGCTCTCACTCGCTGCATTACTCAGCTGGGCTGGGGCTTCTGCAGATCACAGAGCTGATCACTTCCTTATCTGTGAGCTGGAGGCTGTTGAGACCTCTCAACGGTGAAACCGCCTGCCAACAGGGGCCGAGCAGCAGACGCATGGCCGTCAGTGCCCCCTCCTGCCTCAGACACTGGCATGGCCCAAACCCAGCTGATCTCTACCACCTAAGCCAGGAAGCCATTCCATGAAAGCACCACAGACGTAACGCACAGTCCTCTCCCCGTCAGCCTCAAGCGGGAACATCGCGGAAAACAAGTCCGAGCCATTGGCAGACATCTGGCCACCAGGCAACAATCCTTAACCCTCTGTATGCCACTACCTTGAGGGCTCTTCGCCAAACTGGCGGGCAAAGGATTAAAGCTGGGGTGGGCAGCAGATACCGGCCCGGGGGGGTCCTGCCTCCTTATATGACAGTACGGAGTATGACCTGTCATGGTGCCCATGGTAAGGGGTCTATGTGTAACCCTTCCTTGTCCAGGACTCATCAGGCAACAAATAAGTGTCTGAGCAGGGAAAGGGTTACAGGGGGAGATGGCAATCTTCTGTCCTCCCCTACAAATCCACGGCGACCTCCATAATTACAGACCCCGAGAGTCCGCTGGCAGCAGGGAAAGCTGGGATTAGCGCAAGCAGGTTAAACCGCAGGGGGGGCAGGGAGAGGTGACAGCAACGTCTCATTAACCCTTACAGCAGCGCCCAGGGAGTAACAGCTGCTTAGCGCTATACACCGGCACTGGAGGGCCGCTGGGGGACAGGGGGACGACAGGGGGCCAAGCAAACGATTTACACATTTGCTATTTTAAATAAAAAATGGCTGCTCCATTTTCACAGCAGGAGACACAAGTGGCTGCCTATGATTAGTGGGAGTGCTAGAGTGCAAGCTCTTGAGCATTACGAAGATCCACCAACGTGCAAAGCAGCGGGACGAAAGCACTTGGCCATGCAACGCCTGCTTTAACCCGAACCTGTCTGCGGAGGGCCAGCTCTGCGGCTGCTCGGATACTGGGAATGATAGTCCTTTCTCGGGGAATTACAAGTCTCCAGTGGGTGAGGGAGCGGAGGGACTCGTAAGGCTGATATTGGGAAGATAAGCACAGGTGAGGGTAAAGTCTGACACCGCCATGAGGGGCAATAAAAAAAGAGGGGGGGCAGAGAGCTTGAGGGAATCAGGAAAAATGCCCCAAAATATAAACAACAGCCACTTGATGAACCTGTTCAGGTAGAAGGCCCCGCGCGGGGCCACGTACAGACTGTCACCGGGGTAACGGGAATATCCTGGGGGCAACTAGCATTCACAGGGTGGGGAATAACCCAGGGGGCAAATGTTTAACTCTTAATAGTCTAGGGAGTGACATCGAGTGCCTACAAGTGACAGATACCACAACCAGACGCGGCGTGGGGGCAGACGGCCCCAGTGGACAGGGGTTATTGAGACGACCAAGCAGGCTGTGGGGCTGCAAATGTGGCACAGAGCACAAAAATGGGGCAGAACAGCAGGAGGCGAGGGGCAGAATCATGAGAGTCAGGAGAGCAAAGAAGGGGCGAAGGGGGTAGTTAGTGGGGTAAGAGTGAAGGAAAAGGGCAGCGAGCAGACACGGGGACAGGAAGTGGGGCAGCAGGGACCGGAGAGGCGGTTAAAGAGACGGGGGGGTGACAGCTGGGGGCACAGGGGTGGGTAGGAGGGGGGTGACAGCTGGAGGGCCTGGGGTGACAGTTAGAGGCTGCGGTAGGTAAAGGCTTGTCACTCACCTGAGGGGGTCGCCAAGTGCCCCTGGGCAGCGGCTGTGGGGTGACTGGGGGTCAGCAGGCTGTGTCCCCTGTGCTGTCTCCCTGCTGTCTGGGTGGGCTCTGCCTCCAGGAAGCTGCCTGCTCTCCCCCCTCACTGCTCTCTCCACCTTCCCCAGCCTGTCACACCTGTTCTGTCCCCTCCCACCCTCACCTGTCCCTGACACCAGCCCCCTAGATACAGCTACACCCAGCCAGCCAGCCACTTCCTGGATCCCCCTCCTTGCCTGGATCTGCCCCTGCACAGCCAATGGCTGAAGCCCCCCACCCTGCACAACCCCTCCCCCCTCCCCACCTGCCACAGGTTACCTCTCTCCCTCCCCCACCTTGTCACTGGCTCCTCCCTGCCACCTTTAAACTCTGCCCAGCTCCCATCCTCATGGGGCCACCTTAACTGACAACCAGGAAGTGGTCTGCGACCTCCTGCTCGTGGATTGGCCGTTGGGAAGGCAGGGCCGCAGGATCTGCGCGCTCCGATTGGCCGAAACCTCTGCTTATCAGTTTAAGGAGCGGGGCCAACGGGAAGATGACGCGGTGTCTGCCGCGCGCTCTTAAAAGGGCAACTAGTCCGGCCTTAAGACGCGTGGGGCCCACGGCTTAAAGGTTAAAAGGCCTGGCATGTTTGGTGGGCAGAAGTTGCCGTACCATCAGACTTAGTGGCCTAAAGGGGCCAAGTCTGGCAGGGGTAATAAGGCCCCTCCACAGGTACCCTTTCTGCAGGAGTCGTGGATGCATGGATTATGTTCCAAGTAGAGGTGGCAGAAGATTATCCACCACTGTAAATGGCTGTAAAGCATAACAGCCAAGTTTCCCTGTTTAGGTTGGTCAGTCCCTCTCAGGGTCCAAAACCCCTGATGCCCCTCTCTCCTCCCCTGATGAGGTTATCACGGGGTTCTACAGCCCTAAAAGCCCCGATAATGTGTATAGGAAAAGCAGGGAACCACACCACACGTTGTCACTCAGTCATGCCCCTCTATGGTCACATGATCATTTGGGAAGCCCGCTAAAATTGCGTCCAGAATACGCTTATTCTTAATAAATAACGCCAAATGTTTATGGTAGCGCAGCTGCCGTTATTAACGTAGGGGGTCAGGGCTCACGAGTATATCTCCTTTGAATGGGGGGGGGTGGCTGTTCCCAGGAGCTTGCAATCTTCCTGTAGCAGGTCACGATGTAGTGAAGTGATGAAAAGGTTTTATTAGGACGGGTTCCTTTATCCCAGGCTTCAGACACGTCCCATTCTATTTCTGGGTTCCAGTGACAGCCATGTGGAGCAGGATGATGTCACGTCATGATGTCATTGATGTACAGGTCGGGGGACAGGGAGTGTCACCCTGTAATTATTTATTGCACCTGCATTCCTTGTGCTCCCTCATCTAGTTTAATCTCTACGCCCCGTGTTATTAAACACGCCAGTCACGCAAAGCATGTCACACGGCGTCATACAGCACTGTGGAATATGTGGGTCAACCTCCTCTGCACGGTGGCTCCACTTATCTACAACTCCTTAGCATGTTCGTGTCAGTCACGTCTGCGCAGGCTGGGGAGAATAAATGGGGAATGTGTGTTTTCAGCATTGCTGGGGTTTGTGGTCCCAGGAGCTTGCGCTCCTGCTGTGGGTAGGATTGTGGTGCCCTGTCCTTAGGGGTATGACACTTGCATTATATACCCCCGCCCCCCCCCGGCACGCCGGCAGGGAGGGATGACAGGATAGACCTGTTTGGCAGCACCCCCTCCCCCAAACCCGACGGGCACAGCCTGTCCTGCTTCTGCCTTCACCTGATTTCACCCAGCAGCCCATTGAAAGGCACGGCTCCATGCCAGCCCTGTGCCAACCTCAGAGCCCGGAGATCCAGGGGTCTCCTACAAATTTAACTCTGTCACTTCCAGGAGCAACTTCAATGTCTGAATATCTTGGCTTACATTTTAAATTAAATAGGGCAGTGCCAGCCTGGTATCTATATGTACAGAGTGGTTGGTGCCAGCCTGGTATCGATATGTACGGAGCGGTTGGTGCCAGCCTGGTATCTATATGTACGGAGCAGTTTTCTGGTGCCAGTCTCGGTAGCTATTATGTACGTCGAGCAGTGTTCGCGTGCCAGCTCTTGGCGTATCTATATTGTACCGGAGCAGGTTGGTAGCCAGCCTGGTATTCTATATGATGGATAGCGGTTTAGGTGTGCCAGGCCTGTATCTTATATTTACAGAGCAGTTTAGGTGCCAGCCTGGGTAGCTTTACTCGTATGAGAGGTTGTGTGCCTGCTCTGGTTATCCTATATGTATCCGAGCAGTTCTGGCCGCCTGTATCTATATTGTTATCCCTGGTTTGTGTGCTCTAGCCTTCGTATCTATTTATGTACGGAGAGGTTTTGGTTGCCATGCCTGGTATTTCTATATGTACAGATGGGTTGGTGCCAGCCTGGTATCTATATGTACAGAGCAGTTGGTGCCAGCCTGGTATCTATATGTACAGATGGGTTGGTGCCAGCCTGGTATCTATATGTACCCTTTTAAGACAATGACATAAACCATGTGGAATTTGTTCCTAATTACACTATCTGAAGCAGATTATACCTCCTAGGTAATAAATCACTCTGGTGGTCTTGCAGTGAAGCCCCCATTAAAATCCGCATTCCTACAGATAAGAAGCTTCTACTCCTTAAATCTTCCCATAGAATGGAAAATAACGAGGAAATTCTCGCTGAACCCGCAATACGCACAGAAAACCCTTTATATGATTACAGAGAACCTGACGGCTCCCACAAATATACACAAATATACACAATCATACACAAATACACACAATCATACACAAATATACACAATCATACACAATCATACACAATCATACACACAAATATACACAAATACACACAATCACACACAAATATACACAATCATACACAAATATACACAAATACACACAATCATACACACACATATACAATACTTCTTTTCCAGCCTAACAGAGCTGACAAGGGCAGCGGTGCCAGTCTGGTATCTATATGTACGGAGCGGTTGGTGCCAGCCTGGTATCTATATGCACGGAGCGGTTGGTGCCAGTCTGGTATCTATATGTACGGAGCGGTTGGTGCCAGCCTGGTATCTATATG
>VKOC01000613.1:0-21667 GCA_009364415.1 Spea multiplicata
CCGTGTGTGTTAGCGTTTGTGTGACTCGGTGTGTTAGCGTTTGTGTGACCGTGTGTGTTAGCGTTTGTGTGACTGGGTGTGTTAGCGTTTGTGTGACCGTGTGTTAGCGTTTGTGTGACTGGGTGTGTTAGTGTTTGTGTGACTGGGTGTGTTAGTGTGACCGTGTGTGTTAGCGTTTGTGTGACTGGTTGTTTGTTAATGTGGGCAGGTGTTTGGGTATGTTAATGTGTGGGTATGTCAGTGTGTGTCTGGGTCTGTTATTGGAAGAGTTTGAGTGTGTGAGTATGTTAGTGTGTTTGGGTGTGTAAGTGTCGGTGTGTGTTAGTGATTGGATATGAGTGTGTGTAGTAGTGTGAGTGCCCCCTCCCCAATTCAGGCTCTGGATCCTCTATTGCCTGCAATGTGGTCCAGTAATGTCTTACTTATTTTTAAGTTTGTTACAATTAAGTGGAGACGATCTTATTGTAATATTTATTAACTCGTTTCTTTTTGAAATATTTTTAAATATATATACACTATATGGACAAAAGTATTGTGACACCTGACCATTACACCAACAGGAGCTCTGATATCACATTGTCATTGTCAAAGAACTTGGCCGGCTGCACAGAGTCCCGACCTCAACCCCATCGAACACCTTTGGGATGGAATGGAGATTACGAGCCGGGCGTCTCGTCCAACATCAGATGTTCAGACTGACGTTGAATACGGCTCAATATTTTTTTGTTTTCTCAGTCAGTAAAAATACAAAACAGCCCAAAAAAATGCTTTCCAATGGTAATAATCTCCGAGAACCGGGACTCTCACATAACAATAAGAGAATAATAGTCTGCGATGGATTCCGCAATTTAGAAAAATAGTTAATACTTTACAGCGAGAAAAAGGGATTGAGGAAGAAATATCACATAAAAGTGTGGAAGAAATAAGAAGAATGCGATCATTATTCTGCACCAAGGCCAAAAGTCAAGCCTCTTTCAGAAAAAAAATAGAGGCTTTTTATCTTTTGGGATTAAACATTTTTTCTTGGTAATTTTCAGGAGAAATAAAGGTACCAGAGTGACGTGTACATGGTCAGAGTCATTGGGTGAAAACACGGGGCAAGAGGTACCATGTGCTGTGACATCACACAAGAAATACCCCTGGCAGCAGAGGCAGTAACCAATCCGAGCAAATATCTGCAAACCCCATCATTACCAAAGGCATCTTCTCCCTGTCCAACCAGCTCCATTAATCCTGCTGAAAAGCCGGTCACCCGAGCCTTTACTGGATAAAATGCGTGTTTTCCTCCATGTTACCGTCACCGCTTTCTGTGTCCGGGTATGACACTTCCTCCTACACGCATGACGGTGGCCCTTTTCCCTATATTTCTGATTAATATAATACGTTATACTTGTTTGTGACGGTTTCTGCACCCGCTCCTAAAGCTCTCCATATTCATGTTTTGAAGGTATTTTTGTTCATTTCGTGAGTTGTTTATTAAGCTCCTGTACGGTGGAGCGCTACTCCCCGGCCAATATATCTGTCGGTATAACCAGGCACCGCTGGGGCTTTTAGCACGGCCTGCGGCACTGCTCGTCACTCTATAAATAAGGAATTACATTCAGGTCGCCCTCCTGAGTTCATTTTTTTACTGTGGTAAAACTGGCTTTTTACATATTAATTATTAACTTAAAACCTTTAAAAGGTTCGGTCATCCTGGGTGCAAAAAAAATCAGGAGTAAATCCACTATTGGGAATGGCAGAGGCTGGCAGTGAGTGATACTCAGCGGTGAGGAGCAGGTCTTAAAATCTTTCTTCAAATGGATCCCAATTCTGTGACTCAATGATCCAAGTCCCTGCTTCTTATGGACATTGTATTGAGAGGCGTTCTGGGTCTCTGGATTTTAAAGAAGCCGGTATAAAAATTCAGCAATAGAGAAAAATATACACTAAACTACAGTAATTACCATAAGATTTAACTTTTGCTTTTGTTCCAGAGAGTACTTTGAGCTGAGACGTTTTGCTGCGTAAAAGTTATTTCTCTCAGGACATATAAAATACTTGTCGCTAGAGAGAGCGCTCGCTTATGTTACCTAGAGGAAAAGCGTTAACATTCTTAAACAAGCCTCCATGCGTACAGTTATTCTGTATATATATATATATTTCGTAACTGTGGACTATGTCTAATCGCGAAGACTCTCTTGTGCTTAATAAAGTTTCCAGAGTTAAGGCATCTCTTAATATGTAACTCTGCAGTAATTCCCCTCCATTAAAGACAAAATGAAGAAGAATTATCGAACATTCAAAAAAAGAAAGACATAGCCCCCCCATGAAATGACACGCGAGGCTTCCGCTCACTGGTTACATTAATCTCGGGTGACTCGGGTCATCTACCCCTGACAGGTCCCGTGATCGGGGGCTGCTCTCTGAGCCTTTTCAATACATTGATTTCCAGAGCCGAGGCGGCTTCCGCCACCACGTTTTCCATTTTGTTTGGAAAGCTGTGAATTTCATTTTGCTTCATTCCTTTTGAAGGAATTCTTTTTTGGGAATGTGATGAGAAACAATGTATTTATTGGGATTTTTATTTGAAAGCGGAATTCTAAACATTTCACGCAAAGAGATCGATGCAAAGTGTTTTATATAATTCCATATATACGTTTCAATTCATTACACAGTATCGCGCGATATAAACCAGACGCCCCCCGGGCCCAGGCTTTAGGATACTGTTATGTGATCCAATTTATACAAAGAACAGGATTAGATTTCTAATGGTTAATCACGATAACACCGAAAGATACGCTTAAACTCCCGGAATGTCTACGGGATCAGGCTACTTATTTGAAGGGATGGGTTAGTTATCGATCTGAAAGTTACTCGTAAATACAGATTGAGACGCAGAGGGTTATTAGCCAATTATTAGCACCGGACGAAGATATGCATGAAACGAGACCTAAATAGTCTCAAAAGCTTGCAATCCATTACACTTTAGTTATCCAGGTTTGCTCTAGTATTCAGAAAGCTCTTTAACACAAACCATTCAAATGACAAAGAAAGTTTATTTTGTTTCCAATCAGAATTAACAAGATAAATCCCGATTTAATTTGTTATAATTGCCTTCAGAAAGTGTTTTTTTAGTCGGCTGGATGGTTGCCTCGGATTTCCATTGTTGGATCAGTTTAAACAAACATTTCTTGGGTAGAAAAAAGCCCATTAAAGACGATGCACAATGTACGTGGTTTTGTAACAGCAGATTACGGTCTATAGAGCAGTAAATTAAAGTGGCGAGACTTATCTGGCGTTCCGGAGATACAGATGTCTCTGCATTGTTGCTGTTGTAATCTGTCAACGCGTTCGCTCCTATTCATTACAGACGCCGCCGGCGCAGCCTTTGTACGAGACAAATAAGCAGCTGATTACAGTTCGTTCCAATCATCTTCCTGATCAATCCCTTTTGTTCCATCTTTAGACATTATTCCTCATTTTAATTAAAGATCAAACACAAGGTTATTTTTCAAATTATTCTTTAGACTCCCGATTCCGGATTCAGCAGTTCTCAGTTTTGGTTCCATTTGCGGAGTTTCCATTCTTTAAAGGTCAATGATCTGGGAATCCAAATTCACTCCGGATGGGCAGGTTTCGGAGCCTTCTGGCCTGGTTAGACGGTGCAGGAGTTCAGATCATGCGCCTAAACGCTCTGCTGGGGCATAAACAGACTTTGATGGCTAGATTTAGATTAGATAGGGGTATTTTCATTAACGTACTGACCCCTAAATACAACATCCCACCAAAGAGGGTCCGCGTTGGTGCAAAAACAAACAAAAAACGTATGAGGTTTTATCCCATAATTCATTAAGTTCCCTTTGTGTTAATGTGTTTTGGCCAGGACTGGATGCGGCATCTGTTCTCTGCCAGAGGTGTTTCGGGGGCTTTGTTCCTCTACCTCTAGGGCCGAATGCTGTCGGCTGTATAATAGAACTTAATATAACCTATAGGATGTGTCTTCTGTGTCTTCGCTGAGCAAGACTTCTGTGATCTGGGGTGAAATCAAGGGGTAGACTCCTCTCTAATACACAGAGCGCTCCTCTCTAATACACAGACCATGCCGCTCCAATACACAGACCACGCCTCTCCAATACACAGACCACGCCTCTCCAATACACAGGCCATGCCTCTCCAATACACAGACCACGCCTCTCTAATACACAGATCATGCCTAATACACAGACCATGCCTAATACACAGATCATGCCTAATACACAGACCTTGCGTGTCTAATACACAGACCAAGCCTCTCTAATACACAGACCTTGTGTCTCTAATACACAGAAGAGAGGTGGTAAAGGCTGTAACTGTGGTTATACCCTGGGGGGTCTTTTATACTCTTTAAAGCAGAAGTCAATTAGATGAAAGTGCTCAGTCCTATTGATTATCACCCCAATATCAGGGGTCCCTAGAGATAAGACCCCAATTTCATGTATTATTTCCATTCACAAATATATAAAGAGAGACATGGAAACCATCGGGGCCACCGGTTTAATGCAGCTTCCTAATATTTAGCTAAACTAAAAGTATTTTTATGGAAGGTTCCAGACCTTGTTGAACACGACATCTTTCAAACATTCATCTATCAGAGATACCCTGAGTGTTCTGAACACAAAACATTCGGAGATGGTGGTTGTCGGTGCTGTCAGAATATAAATGGGGAGCCTGATGAAGAAATCTATTTTACCCATGGCTGATTTTCACGTGAAACACATTGTGATTCCTAAAGTGTTTGAGAAACCACTGATTGCGGTAACGGCTCCTCACCCTTACGAGGCCGTGGCGTATGGGGGCACACAGGGATCTCGCCCTTTCATGATTACGCTTCTTAACATACTTTCTTTACTTATCTTCTCTTCATCTGAATTCCTTATTTGATGTGTGCGTGATGTCTGGGTCCGTAACGTCACGGTTAACTCCAGACTGTCCTTCAACGGCAAAACAATTAGCAAATCTGTGAATTGGTTGTGAATGGCTTTGACTTAAAATTTTGCATATTTCAGACAAACATGTATGTATGTATGTATGTATGTATGTATGTTCAATGTAAACACTCCTGAAACTTACAACATTACAGAAAGCTACAGAAAGTTTAATTCATTAAAAGAGGGGGCAATTGTAAACTTTTCCCCAAGTCGTGTGAGCTTGCCGCATTTTTTCGACTGGCTTGTACTTGCAGTTTAGTGAATAGACTGGATTGCGATAGCAGAAGCTGCAGACTGAAGCCTTCGTTTCATTTGGATATTTCAGTCCCACGTGGGACTATTTTTTTACCATGAAACGGATCTGGAAAGAAACCTCCCCAAAAACCATCAGTTTTATTGTTTTGCGCACATTCGACAGCAAAGAATTAAAGTGATAAACCAGAGAAGGGTTTGCGCAGGAAATATGATATCACTTTACATAATTTCCTCATGAAGTTAATGTGTTTTAGATCTTGAGCACTTGATTGTGTCGTCTTTAGCTGGAAGGGGATATAATGAGAGATTTGGATGGATTTTTAAATGTCAGATTCATTGTAATTTCTGAAGGCGAGTGAACCATATGCTTACTTTGCTTATTCATATTGAGAGCTTTCAAGGAGTCTCAGTTATATTTCACTTTCTCAGAATCTGGGTTGTTACTCAGGAAGACGCGCAGAGGATCCTTAGGAGGATGGTTATTATTGGTTATTATTTACCCCTAGTCGGGGCCACCGGAGCTACGGACCATAGACAAGGACCTATTTGCAGCATGTCCTTGCTTATTGGAAGCGGTCGAACTATTACCAAGGAGCATCATCTTCTCCGTCACCGCCAGGAGTGAAATGAATTGTAGACGTGGTTTAACTTTTAAGCGGGATTTGTGCTTTGTATTGTAACAGATCTCCATCTTTCCTAAATTTAGTCATATTCAGGTGATTTAAAAAGTCATTTTAAAAATCAAGATAGATCAACAGAGATGGACGGACATATCCTGACCGCTGCGGAGGAAACACGGGTCCAGCATGGAACGAAGGAAAGCAAAGCCAATAAGCCAGTAACCTAATGCAAACTGAGAAATCCCTCCGGCCGCCCTTACGCTTGAGATATACGACGTGTGCTGATTCTGATTTTCACATTCGAAATGCATTTCTTAAAAGGTCATTTTTGAAGCAGCAACCCTGCATATGGTAGGAATCGCACCTATCCTTTACGCCACCAGGTGCTTTTGGGTTGATGGACTCTCTGCCTTCCGGTGGACATTAGGTGCCTGCTCCTGGCTTCTGTCTCATTCCTGTAATGAAGAGCTTGTATAAACTGGACACGCTCCCAGCTTCCACCATACAGCATAGGAGTTCCTGGCCCTGTTAGTTGATCCAGTGAATTACTGTGCTTTAGCGTGGATTCCGACAACGATCCTGGTTTGCCCTGTGTGCTGCGTTTATTCCGCCTCTCTGGGCTCTTTTTGGCGTGGACTTTCATTTTCTTTTCGGATTATCCTATGGTATTGTGCTTTTGTTCCCCTTGTGCATTACTTCAGTTCCACGGACCCCCGTTGCTGTCAGACTGTTCCGAGACTCCCAGCTTTATCCATTTTTGTCTACAGATGGCGACAAAGAAAAAGTCTAAGGCTACATCAGACAGTCCTCTACAACTAGACACATGGACAGCGATCTGCCCCAGCACAGTACGGAGCCTGATCCTGCCCCTGCAGAGAGACTCCTACCGAACCCCGGACCCTAACAATGGTTTTGTTACCCAGGAGACTCTGTCATTTGGCTGTTTGATGAAACACACAGATCATTATCTACCGACATAAATATAAATGCACCCTGATGAAACCTCTTCTTCCAATAACGGTAATAAGGTGGTCATTTTCTCAAACACCCTAATCCTTCCTTTCCAGTTTGGATCTCCATGCTTAGCACTGGTTTCAGGAAAATGGCTTCGGGGTTCATGCCCACCCCCGTAACTCCCTATATTAAAATATTCCAACGAGTGAATATTTTTGCAACCCTGGTGACACTAATCGGCTTCAGAATATTCCTTCCGGTTGGGGAACCTGGGAAATATTCCTGGAATCCACATGACGCTGTGTGATTCGTATCATAGATGTTCACTTTACAGATGGCTTCCTCTAATGGGTTTTTGTCAGAATGCATTTGTTTGTTACATTCTGGCTATGAATAAAAAGTAAACTTCTCCCTTTAATACATGTAATTTCAATGTGCTCGATTTGGAAACTGTTTTTTACTTTGGTGTCTGATGGACTTGTGAGTGGCCCCATGTCATTTATTTTGGGAGTCTCCATAGTGTCAACACATGATCTATACTTAGGAATATACTTAGAAGTGCCTCAGGCCTGTCTAGGATGGACACGTATTTATATACATATTTCCAGAAGTTCCGTTGTACCTTCACCTGATACCGCAGTTATTTTGTACGTCACATTTGTAGCGAGGCTACCTCATAGTCCAAGGTGACTTGAATTTGAAGTTAACAGCAGAACGTGGGGTCTGAATGTGAATTGCGGGCTGAGGGTGCTGGCCGTGGCGCCTGATCCCCCATGAACAGGGCCGTTCTCATCTAGGCCCTGGGCTCCCTACAGACTATGGGCCCTGACCTTGAGAGGGGTTTTGTTTTTGGGGAGGTGGTTACAGGGGATCTGTTGGGACTACTTCTTTCCCCTGGTACAGAGTGCCGCATTTCCCCAATTACCAGATTTAGGTACCCAGATTTAGGGCACCTACATTTTGGGGAGGGGGTATATGTAGTGTGTTACTCTCCATTGTGTCAGGACTTACAGGACAAATAACTCTATGGCGGGTATTTGCACCAAGATGTGATATCCAGCTTTTTGGCCAGAGGTCAGGGTCACCCTCGTGTTTAACATTTTCCGGGACTGGGCTGAGGTTGGCTGAGTGCAGATGCTGAGCCGTGTGCAAAGGGGGGTCTGATTGAGAACTGTGTGTGTTTGGCTGTTACTATTCTATGTAAATTACTCCCTTGTACTGTTTAAATACCCCGCAGGTTTCCCATCAAACTGAGTTCATGCTTTTACCCTCAAGCATGTAGTCTCCGCTGAAGTTTCTTGAGGAGAAGGTGTTAGATATTCTTACATCGCCCGATAGCAAGCAAGGGGTTCATTGGTTGGAGTAGCGGAGGAAGCCAATTTCAGCGGATTTACCCATTCGGGGTACCGATATCCATTACAACATTGATACAAAATGATTACCTGTCTAAAGTGATTGACGGGTAATTTAATAACTTTTTCCTGGTATCCTTTGACTTGTATGTATGTTCTTAATGGAAACATTAACACACTCATGAAAGTCCTGCACTAGGGGCCACAGAGGTCTCTTCTCCACATTTCAGGATCCCCTGCCAGCTGCTCACGCCTCGTCGAGCTTCTCAAATGGGAATTTTCTAAAGCTGCAAAGTTGTTGACGGCTTGGAAGTTCAAGGTGACTCCATTGATGCTAATTCTGGGTTCAGTTCTGCTGTTGCAGGGACTTGTGCCAGTCACATGCGCGGTAAAGCCTTATTCATCAGTTCTTTGCAAACCTCAGTTCATGTTCATTAAGATTAACTAACTTGTCTTGTAATCGTAAAAGTGTCTGTTGCTGAGCACAAACCCCCAAAAGTGATGATTTATCAGAGATATTGATATTTCTTGGTAAATGCGGCATTTAATGGCCTCTGTCTTCTGTCTTCTGTGATTGTTACATTCGCTTCAGAGATTGTCATTTCTAATCAGATTTTCATTAGGTGCAGACATGCCCTTTTCGTGTTTTGGGGGCCTTTTTTTCTCTGGAAACGTGCCTCTCCGCCCCCCACACCTGTATGAACCTCTCCAGATCCTATAATTACTCCTTGATTGGGGGGTAAATTGTCTAAGCTGCAGTCGAGAGGAAATCATTATCATTTTATCATTTCCTCGGGGAACTCATTCCACTTGTTTACTGATATGTGTGTTAGACGGAATAAAATGATTTCTAATTAGCATATCTGAAATAATTATTGGTCTGTGTGGAGTCATAATTAATGCATTAGGAAGGATTTACAATGTGTCAGGGCAGAGATATTTGCATAAACACGCTTACTCTGCTTCGTCTCAGACTGACAGTATATTGTGTTTTCTGTCAGGCTATCAATTGCCTAAATTTGAAGATGACGAAGGAGCGCTAACAATGACACGGCTGCCAGCCACACAACCATATATCTTTCACCTACACACAAGTGTTCCTTTGCACACATCCTGGCACCACAAGGGCTAATAATCCTTAGCCAGAGGCTTGTTTTGAGACTCGGGACGACAAGTGGGCCCTGGCACTTTAAGGCAGGTGGTCGCTAGTGGCTGGATATGAGAAGCCACGCTGCGTTTCATGCTCCCCCTGCGTGCGGCTGGACATATCCATACCGGCCCGCAGTCATAACATGAAAAAGATGGTGAAGCTGAAATGCTTTTTGCCAAATGGACCTCGAATAGGACGCATGTCCTGCCCAAACCTCAATGACCAGAAAGGGTAATAGCAGGCCCAGTCTGAGCCCCCATGGACTCGTGTCCTCTGTACATTTTTCTGGGGCTTTAACCTTTGCCCGGACTTGGTTTCAAAGACCTCAGATCCACGTAGGAGTAACGAGTATCTCAATAGAGAAGTAAAGAGGATAAAGCATTTATTTAATCACGAGCGGTATCTATTTATTTAATCGTACGTCATCTCTATCTAACCATTTATTTAATCATACACCGCATTTATGTCATCACTTGCTGTATTTATTTACTTCACCGTTCGCCATATCTGTTTATCTCTCTGCTATATCCATTTATTTTCAACGTCACATAAACTGCCCATTTTTGCTAAAATAAAAAAAAAAAAGAGTTTTAACCATTTCTATTCCAAATGTCAAGCAAACGTTAGCATTCCTGAGACTGGATTCCCCTCTGAATTAGTATATGGGGCCGCGCATGCCGTCATTATCTGACGCTACAAATGAATGGCTCCTGTTCCCTGCAGCTGTTCTCTGCTTATTAAATGGATTACACAGAATGAGGTTGTGCATCTGGCAGAGCGACGTCGCTGTTGGCATTCAAATCCAACACATAAGACTCGTTTTATTGCATCCACAGATACTTGGCATCACTTTAATTAAAACATGTTACAACTTTGATTGATAGAGAATCCACTTAAATAACCCGCACATTATCAGAACCAGTTCAGAAAATACTAGAAAATCCTTCTTTGGAAGTCAGATTCCGGGTCGGCATGCGTTCGGCGGCTGTTTGGTTCCTTCCAGACTTGAGTTTCTCTTGTGCTTCTTTTATGATCAAACTGGGAGTATTTATCCTGGAAATGGCCTGAATAGAACCTTCTTTACGGTTAGCGCTCTATGGGGATTTAGCCGTCTACCAAAATATGCTTCACTTCCTTTGTGTTAAGCGCAGTCTGAACGGCGCGTCCCGGTTCTGTGTTTAAAGTCACAAGTCCCCAACTGGCAGAAAGAGAATTTTCAACCAGTACAAGAAAAATCTATACGTACCGGAAAAGTCTGCAAACCGCTGGGCCTTCTGGCATCTGGGAGTGACGTCGGATCCCTCTTCAGATGAGGATCAATAGACATATATATATAAAATATTTTTTTTTACTCAGAGAAACATTTTTGGGTAGAGAAAAGGTAATCCCATATGCCAAAACAGTCATTAAATATATTGGATGAGATGTAGGGGTATATGTGGGAAGTAATGGGGTCCTGTGGCAGGTAAGATCCCCAAAAACATATTGATTAGGGCACACGATTTCCAAGGCCCTAATTTAAAAGAATTGAATACAATGATCATGAGAAAGCTAAGAAACACAATATTCGTACGTAGATTGAGCTTCATGAGGGTCTGTGTTTTGCCAATAAGCTATAAGGGGCCATGAGATCATTGGGCACCCAAAACAGCCTCATAATCTTCCTATATGATGCATCCGCCCCACAAAGGGCACCGATTAACGGCAGGACATTGATTTGTTACAAGGTGTATGCCGTGGACTCTTCCTCCTTCTGGGGTGAGGGATAAATACTTTTTATTTGGGATTTCGTTATAGTCTCCTTTTTATCCAGCACAGGGCAGCGGAAGGTGTTTTTTTGCATTTCTTAACGTCCCTCGTATTTCGAGAACATCGCATCAAAGAATTTCAGTGGAGATTGATCATAGCAGCGGATTCCCGCCACGTCCCGTACAAGTCCTGGGACTTCTGGGAAATGTTATCACTCCTGGTGGATCTCTAGCTGGAATTTGCAGAAATGTTCTCTCTGAGGTTTGATTTTTGCCCCCATGGGGTCCAGCTGCACCGCTCAGTCTTCGGATCACGTCGCCTCTTCGCAATAAACCTCTTTGTAATCTCGTAATTATGCTAATGAGCATTCTCCTTGTGTTGTGTTTTCATAATACCAGCAAATTGAAATCAAGTCCCATAAAGAATGTGTCTGCAGATTTAATGACAGAAGACGTCGCGCTCACCATTTATTTTACTGTTTCACCATTTCCTTTATATCCAATATTTCTCTCTTTTGCTTTTTATGCCTCACTTACAATGCATTTCAACAAAAACATGACATTTGGAATGCACTCTATAAAACATTTAGAAAAAACAAGCTTGGATCGCAATTACGAAGTTTAAAACAGCTAATCAAAACTTAAAACTCATATTACACGGAACGCTTTGCGGGAATATAATGATATACGGCGTGCAGATAATCTCAGAAGATGATAACTTCTGCTGTAACCTCATTTTAGTGGCCATTTCGTTGCTGATTTTCTAAATTATCTTATTTTTCAAGTCGTGTCCAACCGAAAGGAAATCTTTCTCCTATATAACTGTCTGTGCGGGTAATTTGTGTGCCCCGTATGGGTGAGATGCTCTGCAGATAAAAGGGTGTTGGGAGGTTAACACCAGAATAAACTCTGACAAGACGAAGTCAAACAAGGAATCGTACGTTCAAATGACCTCCTGGTACTCCGGCCGCTTCCTGCCCTCACAAACATTGGAGTATAGTCAGGTCTATGCACTGAAATAAGAGAGACGTCCATGGGTTTCCCAGGATCTCGCCAGTTCGGCCTGACGTGGATAGTTAAGAACCGGAACTAACCTAGAATCTCACACCATTAACCATTAGCTAGGATGAGCTCTCCCTTTCTCAATATACTTGCTTTACAAGCGTCCTTAGTAACTGAATGTTATCATCACCAGTGAAAAGTCTTCTTTCCATACGTCTGCATTTGCCCCCAGTTCTCCTACCCTGTCTTGATCCCGCATTGGCCCCCATTCCCTTTTGTAAATCTGCTGGGAATAACCTGCACCTCACCAGTAAAGCATTAACACCGCGGCACCAGCCCATGACCTAGAAATAATCTTGTTACCAAGCGGCTGATCAGCTGTGATACGGAGCCCACGTTCGCTGCCTGCGTGTTTGCAGAGAGAAATTATCAAATAAACTCGGTGTGGAGCCAGGTCCCTGTTGCGCAGTCTCATAGATACGGCCGTTTTAATGAATTCTGCAGAGTTAAAACATGCAGACTATGCAGTCCGCGGCGGCCATTTCCATGCATTATCCTGAGCACGAGTAACACACGTCCCAATAAATCCCGCAACATACAGAGCGTTATCAGGACATTCCTCCTGCCGGTTAGCAGCTAATACATTTTAATATGTGTGTCAGCCGTGCTTAAGAAGGCTCGGTGGGTCTGTAATCCAAAATACACCTAATTCGTACCAGAAATTCATCACAATCAGTGTTATTTAAAACAAATCGCAGTAAAACAGGAATACTGCGGATCTTCGTCCATCGTTAGACCGCGCAGCTCTTTCCAACTGCAATGGGGTTCATCCTATGTATTTGGTCAAATATTGTCCAAACCGGACATAACTAGAAGAGAGAATTCAAGCATTCAATCTCATTGACTCTCGGTTCTAGCGAAGTTTATGGCACAAGTGCAGGGAAAGATTGAGGCATCACAATACATCCGGCTCGGGGAGAGAAGAGTAGGGAATGGGAGCGAGACTTTTATCTAAATGATTCTTATTAATGTTCTCTCCGTCGCAGCGTAACTTGGCTTTTTTTTTCCTCCTCCCAGTAAATGGTGAGACCCACACCGCGTTCTCATGTATAGTTGAAATGCTTTTAACATATACAGACCTTGTGTCACTAACGGCTGGTCAGGAAGTGGATCCACGCTGCAGTACTTAGGAAAGGCGCCCCCAAGCGGTGATGAGAAGCTACGCAAGACAGTGCAACGTAGACCCCAGGTAGAAGAACCGGTAACCAGGGGTCCCCAATAATGCAGGAACACGTAAAAAATACAGGGATTAGGCAAGCAGATAGTCGGCGTCACGAGCAAAGGTCATCAGAAAAATCAATAAACGTAATCAGATACAAAGCGCTAGTAAAGGCAAACAAGGCACTATCACAGGCAAGGGATAACTGCAAACTGAGGGTTTAAATATCCCTCTTGCTTATAGATCCTCCTACCCACGATAATTAGGGGGAGGAGGAAAAAAGATAAATGTCCATTTAAGACGCAGCATGAATATTCATGAGATGGCCGTTCGCGCATGTGCAAACAGCTCTCATGACGCTGAGGCGCGTGTCTAGATCTGTCGATCCTCGGAACGAGCAGGGGACTGAACGCGTGAGCTGCGTCTCGGCTCCCCTGCTCGTGGAAGCCTCGGAACCGCCGGCGAGGTAACACCGCGTTCCATTTGGAACAAAAAGTAATGTTTAGAAACGCAAATTTAGCTTATTATTTACTGAACAAGCTGTACTTTTACTTCAAGCATAATACTTTTATATACACTGGATTTCATGTTTCCAGTATAACAAAACGATTTTCAATTTGTAAAACTACACCACAACTTTTTCAACGTTTCCAAAAATTTAGGAAATGTTACATCTCTAAAGGAAAGGAGAGAGCGATATTTAAATACAGAAAGGGGGTTAACAATGCACAGGAGGGAACTTTATCTCAACGGAGGAGAAAAGTTACAAGACGCCAGAATCTAACACTAGAGGGTAAGAGTCTGAGATAGAATGGAAGGAAGTCTTACTTTACTGAGAGGGTGGTAGATAAAGTGAACAACCTCCCAGCAGAAGTGGTAGAGGTAAATACAGTGAGTGAATAGAAACATTCATGGAAAAGGCATATGGCTCCTAAATCTAAGACAAGACCAACGACTGTTTTTGTGCATTATGCTGGAGGCCACCATTGACAGTAAAATGGAATGAATGGTGGACACGTTACTCTCTGTAAAGGAGCTTTGACTGCAGAGTCTGATGCTCATGAATTAGGAAATCTCCAGCTCACAGGAATGTTGATTGGCCGGATCAGAGGTTCAGAGGAGAATGTGAAAGGTCTCCAAGCATCACCTCTAAACAAGACAAGACTTTCAATTAAAATCTTGTTGATCTTTAAAGCCACGTTATTTATTCTGTGAGCCCTTCTATTCATTAACGAGCGATGGTTATCATTGATTATTAGACATAAATGGAAACTGATTACAAAAAAAGAACAGGGTCGTTTTGTGTACGGCTGAAATGGTTCATGAATATACATCAGAAGCCTTAAATATCAGCTCATGGGCTGAAACCAGGACTTCTGTTTAAGATATGATGTCTAAAGAGACATTTCTGAAACCTACAAAAAAGTACAATTTATATTCCACAGACTTTTAGAAACCCTTCACCAGCCTTTCCTCACAATATTGGCTGGTGGGCCGTGCTATGCATGGTTTTGGTGTAGTCTTTGCACTGTATGACATCTATGGTCTGCGTGGTCTGTGTGGCATCAATATTGTGATTGGTGATCTCTGTGGGTAGAGAATGGTCTCATGGTTGTCATTGGACTGTGTCCTTTCCTGTGGGTTGGTAATATCTCTGTATTGAGTATGATCTCTGTATTGTCGTTGGACTGTGTGGTTCTCTGTGGGTTGAGTATGATCTCTGTATTGTCGTTGGACTGTGTGGTTCTCTGTGGGTTGAGTATGATCTCTGTATTGTCGTTGGACTGTGTGGTTCTCTGTGGGTTGAGTATGATCTCTGTATTGTCGTTGGACTGTGTGGTTCTCTGTGGGTTGAGTATGATCTCTGTATTGTCGTTGGACTGTGTGGTTCTCTGTGGGTTGAGTATGATCTCTGTATTGTCATTGGGCACTGTGATGGGTCTTGGGTGAGGTTATTTATCTCTTATTGTCATTGACTGTGTGGTTCTCTGTGGGTTGCGGTATGATTTCTGTATTTGTCACTTGGACTGTGTCGGTTCACACTTTGATTTGAAATAAAGTAAGTTACACACCCCCAAAATAATTTTTTTAAAAAACAATTATATATATATATATATATATAATATATATATATATATATATTATGATTGTTAACAGCAATTTCAGGCATACCCAGATTCCAGCATGTACTGGTTGGCTGGGCATTATAGGAGTGTGATTGCTGACAACAATTTTTTTGTCCAATTTTGGTGTGTTAACCACAGTTATTAAAAGTAAGTAACACACCACAATTGGACAAAAAATTTTGGGCCATTAGTACTGCCTGAAATGTCAGTCAATGTCAGACCTGTCCACAAGGATCAGTCTTATTCTAAAGGAGAACGTCCTGGTCCCCAAATTTCTTGTGTGTATACTGTATATATACAGACTTGTCTATACATGTGTCCGAGTAGTAGATATTCAGGAGCGGCCAAGCACAGCATCCACGGAAAATCAGCGTCCAATATAGTGAATTATATAAATGTCAAGGTTTGGGGTGAAAGTATCGTGCCCTCCAGAAGCTTTCCGTCAATGGGATTTCAGGAAATGATCACTGAATCCATTTCCTAAATGCCCTGAGACGATCCGGCTCCCAATGCGCCACTTCCAGCTGTTGCCATTCTTTAATTAGCGCTGTAACATAATTATAACTTGGCATCCATCTGTCAAGCTGAATGCAAATTGCAAGATAAATAAAATTAGGGTGTTCTATACACCCAAGGGATGTCACAGTGGGTCCCAAATCATGGAATTAAATGGTGAGAGATTTAGCGCGTGGAGCAGCCACGGCCTGTGACTCTGAATAAAAGGGATTTTGTTTACATCCATGTTTTATGATGAGGGGTTAGCTTTTCAAATAAACACATACTTTTCAGCTTTCCCAGAAAACTTTTCATGATGTTAGAGAAATGACTGTTTCTTTGTTGCAGTTTTAATTGTATAGAAATTGTCATTTGTTTGGATTCCAGTATCGGTTCATCCACCAGTACTAAGACCAAGCTTCTTCTAGGGCAGGCATGTCCAAACTTTTTTCGAAGAGTGCCAGATTTGATGAAGTGAACATGTGCGAGGGCCGACCATTTTGCCTGACATTCTTTGAACCATAAAAATTAAATGCAAATGTAATTGGGCAACTTATCTGTGGGGCCTTATCAGTCCGGAATGCAGGCCGCAATTGGCCCACGGGCCGGACTATGGACATGCCTGTTCTAGGGGAATCTTCCATTGCTAACAGAGCAGCCAACGGACCATATTCTGCACCCCGCCAGCGGTCCGTGGTGAGGATGATACTTTTCATCAAGAATATAGCTTTTGGGGAAGCTGCTCAGGGGGTATATTCCATGTTTCAATTATTTCTTAAAGTTATAAACATGCAAATATAAAAAACTAAACCTTTTAAATGCCACTTTTTATTTTTATTTTATTCTTTACATAAGTCTTGGATGGGAATAAGTTGTGTGGATCAAACCATCTCTATCTAACCCCAAATTATTAACTACGCTTGGCAGGTCTAGCCCATAAAAGCACCAGATTGTGCAGAAGGAGCATGAATAATTTCATCAGGGATCCAAAATCAAGCCGCCATTAGGTGAATTTAAAATGTTCAGACCGTGACACCGAGTTTATGAAAGACAGCTGGAAAGTTACAGATTGACGATGTACACGTGTTATATACATCTCTGGTCTTTGCAGAATCTCCCCATTTATCTGTGGGGCCCCATAATCAGAGAAGTCCTAATCTAAATTGGAAGTTGTGGATGCCTTGTAGTTTGTAGCTTCAACAGTAGAAATAAAAGTCCAACCTAAAAATGTTAACTTATTTTTCTATTTCTCGCTCAGGAATTTATGTGACACCAATTTTATTTTCCATTCTCTAGAAATATTGATTGGTATATTGATCTGAAGAGAAGCCCTTGTGTTGCAGTTGGCCCATGTGAATAATGAAGCAAATAATGGAACATTGGGTCATAAACAAGAGATTATGTTTAAGTTACTAATAGGAATCACTATGTGTTCGCTGTCATAAACTTGCAAAAACTCCTGGGTATAAAATTCATAATCCCTTCCCATGAAAATAGGTTTTGAGATTAGATCGAGATCAGATGAGAGAGACAAACAAGCTCAGAATGATTTCATTTTAAAATCCCTTCTATCCGATTCAAACCCCCCCACCCTTCCAAGGTCAAACACATGCGTGCAGAGCGGATGCAGAGCTGTGTTCAGGCTTTTCTCCGGATAATATGTCGCCAAAAGGATAAAATGTGTTTTTTCTGAAGTCTCCTAATTTCTGTGACTATTTCACTAATTCCCCAGTCCCTCACGCAATACCGCAAAAACAGACATATGACCCAGAGATTTGGCTGCGAATAGTTAGAGACCATCGGCTTACAACACTCATCAGTGTTCCTAGACCTCTGAGCTGACACTTCACCCAGTTCCATTCTCAGCAAGACTTTTAAAAACATTTAAGAAAAGCAAACAGAACGAAGCATCTTCTTCGTTATGTTTCCAGAAAAAAGACTTACAGTATGGGAGCTCCTGGCTGTGGAGAGCGGGGTTTACGGGGTGTCCTTGCCGCAGACGTGTGTATCAGGTTCCACAAACTTCATTTCATGCTTTTTGCTTTCATTATCAGAGCCCTTTTGCCGTACGCCAAACATATTGCCTACACAACAAAAAAAACAACCGTTTGTTAATAAAACGTGTTTGCATTTGGATTATAATTTAAAAATCAAAGTTCTGCAGCTCAGGTGGAAATGAATAGGCCTCAGGATCACAGCTTGAGGTAATCTAACCCCCTGACTGCAAGAACAGAGCACTAACCACATTTCCTCCCATACTTACACTACAGCGGGACCCAATGGGTTAATATTTCTTCCATGAAGAGGTAATAAATGAACGTTGTAAATAAATAATTTGGGTTTGGGGCTTTTATATTCATTAAATTATATACAATATTCTGAGAGCCCTACAAAGTCTGATTCTGTCTGGATTCTCTACAGCAGGGTCGTCATGGAGACTGCCCTTTCCCTCCAGCTCAGTCATTGGACTTCTCTGAGCCAATCAGGAGTTGTCTCTGGCAGCTGTCAGTCTCCTGTGTGATTGCTGTGAGAGGAGAGGATCCCCATAGAAGTTCCCAGAACAGGAAGGACAGGGCCAGAACCGAGCTGGGAGTGAGGAGGGCAGCAGCCTGAGGTGGCTCTTCCTGCTCGCAGGCCCTGAATGCAGCCTGTTGGCTATGAAATCATGGCGGTCAGCAAACTGCTGCACTCCAAAGTATCCTGAGTGAGTCTGAAGGAGCTGAGGTTACCTGCAGAGGGCCCAAGTTCTAGGCCTACAGTCAGAGAGACATCTGTGAGGGGAGAGCAGAGACATCAGTGAGGTGATACTAGAGAGACATCTGTGAGCGAAGAGCAGAGACATCTGTGAGGGGAGAGCAGAGAGATAACTGTGAGGAAAGAGCACAGAGACATCTGTCAGGGAAGAAGCATTAGTGAGGGGATACCAGAGAGACATCTGTGAGGGAAGAGCAGAGACATCAGTGAGGTGATACCAGAGAGACATCTGTGAGGTGATACCAGAGAGACATCTGTGAGGGAAGAAACATCAGTGAGGTGATACCAGAGAGACATCTGTGAGGGAAAACGACATCAGTCCCAGCTTGGAGAATAAAGAGACAGCATTCCAGATCTGCCTGAAGACACTAAAAAGAGGTACCTCGTTAAACTATATACCAGTACATACACTCTCTTTCCTGGGAAGTATTACCTGCATCAAGGGCCCCCACACAGGCAGTACCTGCACAGGGTGAGCGCCTGCACTGGGGAGGGAGAGCTGGGGGTTAGCATTAAGTGAGTTGCTGTGTTTAATTTATATACGTTAGAACTGAGTGCCGCTGCCTAATCAGCACCGCTTCGCTGGAACAGCCGGGTCCCTATGTTGTGATGCCAACTTATTCATAGTAATTTGATCACAGAGCGTGACAAACCCCAGGTGCCATGACCACAAAATGGCTTCCTGGCACTTCGTGTTTGGCAGGGCAGCACTGGGTTAACTGTAGAAAAGTACAATGTGCACCTTAGTGCAAAATCTAGTGGTAAGGTGCGTGCTGTACTTTGTGCCCGGCGGGTGTCGCTCACTGCTGCCCCATCTTCCCCTGTGACGGACATACTGCGCTCCCTCAGTCCCAGCACTCACACTCTGAGCGCAGGAAGATGACATCACTTCCTGCCACTCAGATGCAAGCAGCGTGTGAAGACTGCGAGAGAGCTAGGAGCAGAAGAGCTATCCTGAGCCAATAAAGGAAAAGGGTCTGCAAGGATCTTATTGTGTGCGTGTGTAAGTATGTTAAGGAGTGTGTATCTTACTGTGTGTGTTAGTGTGTGAGTAAGTATGTTAATGAGCGTGTATCTTACTGTGTGTGTTAATGTGTGTGTTAGTGTGTGAGTAAGTATGTTAATAAATGTGTGTGTTACTGAATGTGTGTATTAGTGTGTGCGTAAGTATATTACTGTGTGTTTTAGTATGTATGGGTGTGTTTGCAGCACTTGACATTGGGGGTTAACTGCTCCCAATAGTATATGGAGTTACAGAAGACTCTGTTAGGGTGCAAGATCTGAACCTCCCAGCAGGAATCCTGGGAAATGCCTCTGGGTATAAATCGGCCCACAAAAGGAAAAAATATTTTGCAAAACAGAATAAAGCGTTAAAAGCTGCATAAAGTGACCTTAGCAATTAATAAAAGGGGAAAAAACACACAAACAAGCAAGCAACATTAAATGCGGTGCAGCTATTTCCATTCAACTGTGTAGTGGATATGTGGAGCAGCTTTAAAGCAGAGATCCTCACATTGTGGCTGTGCGGAAAATCCAGTCTTGTTTTACGGCAAAATCTGCATTACAAATATTCACAGTAAATTAGCTAGTAAAGTGTCTGGAAACCTGGGATCATCAATTATGTGGATAGTAATTCTGTTACAAATATCAGATGTTTGGGCAAAATCGTATCAATGTAAATGCCAAAAAAAGCTCAACAACCTGAGAGTTTTTAAATTAGGTAATTCACATTCTCCATCTGGATATTTATAAACTGGATTGTTGTTTAACACCTCACCACGACGTAACTTTGCCAAAAGTACGTTGGTATAGATCAAGATTCAGTAATAAAGTAACCAAAGCTTATTTTAACCGAGAAAAGGTCTGTGTCATTAATCTCCATCTATCAGCTGCCAGCTGTTTACCGCGAGTTAACCTCGATTTGCCCCCCCAAGCTTTACAGTCCCGTCAGAGCTGCTTATTCACCAAAGAGCACACTCTGAATTTACCGCCTTCCAGGCCATTGGGCTGAAGAGTTACTGTTATAAGGATAACAGTCTCTGGAGACTAAACATACAGTAAAAGACAAGCTGAAGACGACAGGCTCCTTACAGCTGGAATCATGAGGGCGACTGCCGTGTGCTGATACAGCTCATGTACCCCCAATACTCAGACAATGCATCTGGCAATCTGTGGATGTCCTGAAATCAACATATAAGGGGGAGATCTATGAGTATGAATAAAACGGTGGAATTAATGACGACGGGTTCACATCCAGGTTTCAGGTTGTTGGACCAAGCATTCTCCGTGTATATTCCACTTCTTTGCCCATGTCTGAAGTAGAAGTTGCAGCAGGCCTGCCAGCCTTATAGTCCTTCCCAGCCAAAGGAGGGCTGGCACCTTCTGACTTGGTGAGCAGCTAAAGCCAAGCATCCTATATACCCTTTGACCTCCCTCCGGTAAATAACATACACAGTGCCACACATATTTACACAACGCACTAGGGGTGCAACTAACGATTATTTTAATAATCGATTAGTTGGCCGATTATTTTTTCGATTAATCGATTAATCGGATAAAAAAATGCAATTTTTTTCAATTTAAGATAATGTAATAAAAAACGTACAATTTACACTTTCATCTCTTTATTCTTATTTTACTGACATAATGATAAAAGCTACAAGAACCCAAACACGGTGTTTCTCAAACTAGGTTTTAATACAAAGTTATTAGTAAATATTAATTCATATGTTAACTATTTTTCATATTTAATAAAAACTATGAGAAAAAAGCCTTGTTTAAATTTTTTTTATTTACCAAACTGCCCCCGGTTATGCACATCAGACCCCCAGCTTGCCACTCTGCCCCCATATATGCCTTATACCTCTTATATGCCAGATTCCACTGTGCCCCCTGATATGCCACTGTGCCTGGATATGCCTTATACTCCTTATATGCCAGTGATATGGAACTGAGCCCCCTGATATACCTTTTACCCCCAGATGTTTTATGACCCCCTAATATGCCTAATATCGATATGCCTTATACCCCCTATATGCCCTGA
>VKOC01000613.1:21767-36965 GCA_009364415.1 Spea multiplicata
TTTTACGGATTAAGCTTGTGTTATTTCCATCGATTCCGCCAACAAAACAAGTTGAACAAACGTTGCATTGATTCAGAAATAATGTTTACTCAAACCTAGCGTTACATATAGAAGAACCAATCCTCCTGATCAAACACACAAATTGATTCTGCCCCCACAAATGACAGCCCCCAAACTGACCCGCACTGCAACCCTCCCCCCCACCTGGCCGGCTTGGCTGATATAACAGGAGCAGAATCTAGAACCTGGCACCCACCAGGAGGCGACAGGAGCAGAATCTAGAACCTGGCACCTACCAGGAGGCGCCAGGAACAGAATCTAGAACCTGGCACCCACCAGGAGGCGACAGGAGCAGAATCTAGAACCTGGCACCTACCAGGAGGCGCCAGGAACAGAATCTAGAACCTGGCACCCACCAGGAGGCGACAGGAGCAGAATCTAGAACCTGGCACCTACCAGGAGGCGCCAGGAACAGAATCTAGAACCTGGCACCCACCAGGAGGCGACAGGAGCAGAATCTAGAACCTGGCACCCCCCAGGAGGCGGCAGGAGCAGAATCTAGAACCTGGCACCCCCCAGGAGGCGTCAGGAGCAGAATCTAGAACCTGGCACCCACCAGGAGGTGTCAGGAGCAGAATAGAACCTGGCACCCCCCAGGAGGCGTCAGGAGCAGAATCTAGAACCTGGCACCCACCAGAAGGCGGCAGGAGCAGAATCCAGAGGCAGATACTTGAATCTTTGTCTCTGGGGGTAAAGCACTGGAAGCTCCTGTCTGGGAAGCACTCGCATGGCGCTGCGTCAGGGGATAATTAGCTCTTGCTAGAAAAATAAATAACAGTAAAAAGCTGGGAAATCAGCACACAAAAGTTATTCAGTCAACACATTGTTTTAAGCAGAGTCGTTCTCAGCTTTTTTAATTAACACATTTACCCCAAAAAAGAAGAAAAAAACAAAGAAAATCTCTTTGCTAACATAGAAATGATACGGGGTAAACGGGAAACATCTGCCCTGACTACAGAGTGAAACCAACACAATAAAGCATAGACAACCGGTACATGTGAGTTACACGCGCATCGTATATCTACACATAAATGAAAGGTTGTTACACGGGGTTGCTTTCCTCTGAGGTTTTCACACAGAGCCTGCGACGGTCGGTCATTGGATTGAACTCACACGTGTGATGATAGCACACGTGTGAAACAGGCGACATGCTAACATGTACCACGCTGCCTATGCTCTCATCCCAGCACTGACCGCTGTGTTTTCCGACGTGTGACCCGACTGTCCGTGTTACAGCGAGAGAGCGAATCTAGAAACGCATCTGAATTCTAAAACATATAAATTGTATTATTTTTATTGTATTTATATTATAAAGACACTCGGAACCCCTGCACTCCTTCACACCGAGTCTTTAAAACGTCCTTCGCAGGCGCGTGAAACTGACCATTAGAATGCCGATCCGGATCCCTGGAACTCCGGGATATCAACGAACCCTCCAGGCGGAGCGTCCCATGAATATGTATCTCAGCCGAGGATCTAACCGGCTTCTCCCTTAATCTGAGCATCGTATGCGTGTGATTGTGTATTCCATAACACACATCATTGTGCGATACACGCGGCTCTTTAATGTGATTTATCACCCTGCTAGTGAAGGGCATGCGCTGCCCGGCTTCACGGTTTTTGGGAGCAGAACAAATAATGCGCTTGTGAATATCTGATTTATCCTCCCTCCAGCCTCACAAATTCATGATATAAATATTCCAAATACACAGAGACAGGACTGGAGATTAATACTCAGGGCTGCCTGTAACTCAAACAGCAAATTAATTTGAAATGATTTATGGCTGGTTCCTCGTGTACAAGACACCGATAATAATCACTGATGAGACAGTAATAACATTCTACTTACGTATTAAAGACGAGAATCCACAACGGCTCCTCTTTATATAGATTGTTAAGGATGTTATAAACCAAGACGTGTCTGTTTAACAAATTCAGACAAACAAAGTGTGCGTGCGCGGACTGGCGAACTACGGATACGCGGCAGATTATTCAGAACTCAGAAATAAAAAAAGTCAAACGTTAAAGGGACAGGAAGCATGCAGAGGAGAACCCCTCGTTTCAGACTTATTTCCCGAGGACGCTCACGTCTTTTACCCAAAGTATTTAGCAAGCTCAGTAAAACGGGATTTTCTGATGTATTTTCCCAGAACAAAAACAGAAAATCTAAATCCCGACTACCAGCAAACGGAAAACCGAGGACTTTAACCAAATTCAGTCCCGTCTGGCGATCTGTTACAGAAGGGGCTTTACCGGGGCAAAGAGATGGAGGTGGTGTGCATTTAACCTGTCTGGGGAGGGCGTACGCTCCTAATTAACCCTGTAATTACCCCGTTATCAGGCATTCATACACCTATTCATACATCTATTAGCTACTGGGCGACGGATCTCTGTCTACATTCCCAGCTGAATCGCAAATTAATTGCCAGATTGTAAAGTTTATCTGGTGACCTCGACACAATCTTCTGGAGAAGAAAGGTTGAAATTTAACGTAAAACTGTGTCAGATGCAAATTAACGACCTGAATATGCTACAATGTCCTAGGAAAATAACGGTGGACCAATTAACAAGAATATTTCCCCCTCATTAAAATTCTGCATGAATTCCAATTAATCTAAGACGCCGTCACAAAGCCGGTTGGTGTGAAGGAGGATTTTCAGATCATTCGCTGCGACTTTCTATGTTCATTATAAATGTGAAAAGACACGTGAAGGAATGAAGCATGCGCGTCAACACAAGATGATGAAGTCTTGATACAGACAATTAGGATGACTTAACGGCTTCTCTTTCAGGGGTTTAAAAATGATTTGCCCGTAAGCCAGGACATGAAGGAGATCGTCATCCGGGGGCTGTCCAGGGTTACGTTCCAGACAAACGAATTACAGATCACTCCGGGTGGCGCCAACAAAGTAAAAAATAACCGCCGGGAATATCTGCCATTTAGCAGATAAATCACCTAAATCACATATCACATAATCATCATCTAAATAAGACCCATGACAGCCAGTGTTTAGCAGAACATCTACGTGCGTTACAGCGGAGTGCACATACGTGTGACACGTGTAATTACTGACAGGAGGACACAGTGCTATTTTTGTTTGATGAGGAACCACAAAGCAGCAGCATCAGAGACCAGACGCGGCACCCAACACAGCGCCATCCTGACATTTAGCGGCATTACTCCTACATAACGTTACATGCGGGGTTCAGTTCAGTCAGTAGGGGACAGACTTTTCTACAACACATTCTGGAAACAAATGTCGGGTCGCTGAAACAGACCAAGAAAGTACAAATAAGACAAATGGATCGGGAGGGAAAGTCTGGGTTTGGAATTCAGCAGATCTGTTGCTTGACACCATGTTGTCTGTAGCAGATGATATGAGAACCCTCCTATATCATATCTCATCATATATGTCTTCATTCATACACATCAAACGCGCCACCCCTAGGGTAGCAGTTTTTGGGGTCAGGGGGGTTAGCAGTGTTTGGGGTCGGGGGGTTAGCAGTGTTGGGATGGGGGTTAGGCGTGTTTTGGAGTCGGGGGTTAGCAGTGTTTGGAGTCGGGGGTTAGCAGTTTTTGGAGTCTGGGGGGTAGCAGTTTTTGGGTCGGGAGGGTTAGCCAGTTTTTGGGGTTGGGGGTTAGCAGTGTTTGGGTTGGGGGTTAGCAGTGTTTGGGGTTAGCAGTGTTTGGTTGGGGTTAGCAGTGTTTTGGGGCGGGGGGCTAGCAGTTTTTTGGGGTCGGGGGGGGTAAAGCAGGTTGGGTTGGGGTTAGCAGTGTTTTTGGGGTCGGGGGGTTAGCAGTGTTGGTGGGGTCGGGGGGGCTAGCAGTTTTTGAGTCGGGGGGGTTAGCAGTTTTTGGAGTCGGTGGGGTAACAGTTTTTTGGAGTCGGGGGGTCAGCAGTTGGAGTCTGGGGGTTGCAGTTTTGATCGGGGTACGCGCTTTTTGGAGTCGGGGGGTTAGCAGTGTTTGGGATTTCAGGGGGGGGCTAGCAGTTTTTGGAGTCGGTGGTAGCGTTTTGGAAGTCGGGGGTAAGCAAGTTTTTGGAGTCGGGGGGGTAACAGTTTTTGGAGTCGGGTGGGGGTAGCAGTTTTTTTGGAGTCGGGGGGTTAGCAGTGTTTGGGGTCGGGGACTAGCTGTCTGATCAGAAGTTAGTTGTGTTTGCGGTCAGGGGTTAGTTTGACGTCACTCTCTGTGGAGATATGATGTGTCTCACATTAACGAATCGTTCTTCATAACCAAATGATTCTGCCATTTAAAGCTAAATAATCCTCATTTTGTGAATCTCCCATAAAGCCCATAAAACGTGCGGCAATCCAAGTGAAATTTGTAGTCACTCTGCTTAAGCCAACATTTTTCTCACACGCATGTGCATTGTAGGTTTTATCTTTAGATATATATAATAAACATTTCCAACAGAATTCAATATGATGTGCATGTTCCTAAAATAATTCTGGATCCTATTAGGACAAGGAGACCCTTTTTCCCAGCAGCACCAGCCCTTCTCATAGCGTCTTTGTGTCCGGCTGCAGGCCAAGGAACCGATTCTCCAATGTCCTTCAAGAGCTGTTGTTTTCCACTGATAAGCCAAGTCCTGGAGCCGGCCGTTAATGCTTCGTCTTCGCAAACTCCGGTAAAATATGAAGTGTCTGCATCTTGGAATGGACGGTCGTTCCTTCGCCTGACGGTCACAATTTAAAATCATTCTATGCCAGGTTAAGAGCAGGAAATAAATCTTGTATAGAAGATGTGGAAAGAGCTCTGCTGGGAGCAGAAGTTTCAAGGTGAGGCCACATATGTCAGGAAATAAACGAGTCCGTATCTGCGGCAGGAAAGAAACGAGTAATATACTGCGTCAAGGGACAGGAAAAAGGTGACAGAAGAGTCTTCAACCCACACAAAACACCACAACTGACCACATACAGTAGCTATCCTCCTGAGAACATACAACCTTATCGCCAACAGATAATAACAATGTTTCAGTGGCTGCAGTTTGGGCACCGGGTGGAAATACCCTGAGGATGGGGACATGGAGTCGTCTGCACTTCTGCCCCATGCCCTCACATACTGGGGGTCTGCTGGAGGAACCTTGTAATAATCCTCAAACCCTACCTCCACAGACTAGCCAAGCACACGGTGCCAGAATGCCCCCAATCACCCCAAAAAGCCAGAGGATGGGGTATGAAGGAAACTGACTGGGGTGCAAAAAGTATTGATTGCTGGATACTCAGGGCAATTTCACGACATTGACACAAAGTCTCTTGCTTCATGAGCGGATTGAATGGACTGTGACCGGTCGTCTTCTGTCAGCGTCCTCTGTGCATGTAACACGGGACCGGTGTATGTACAGCGTATGTACATACAGTATAGAATATATAACGTGCGCCCAGCTCTCCAATAACCAGACGCATCGGAACTGTGCGCTTACAAACAGCACTAAATGAATTCTCATGACAGGAACGCTAATACAATCAGCACCCATTAACAGGAGGCATTCATTTGCAAAATGATTATAAACAGCAACGTTAAGAACGCGCCGGGCCGGGTCTGCAGAAACGCGTTGATGTTCTTGAAGTAATAATTAATTTGCTGAAAACAATTATTCAGGATTTTCTTTGTTTTTCTAACCCATCTTCATACCAGCCAAAAAAATTAGCAAAGAACGCATGCTGGAATATTCGCCGTAACGTCTCGCAGATAAAAGCATTACTTCTACTACTCCGGTCACAAAAAACCCTGAAACAATGCTGTCCTCCAAAAACGTTATACGAAGGGAAAAGCTTCTAGAGGCCATGTCCATAGCACACAAAACGCTGCTTAATGGACTGCCATGTGCACCTAGGACGTAGAGTGCCAGGATATGATGTCACATCCTGGCACTCCGGAGATCATGGAGAGGAATACTCGAGGCACTGCCCTGGGTCAGGCCTAGGGCACATAAGAGGTAAATACGTCTCTGGCTGTCGGACAATAATCTTATTTAACATTAAAACCCAGATTATGGTCATTGTGGTGAAGTTCCCATCTGCTTCGGAGGACTAACCTCCTTCATTGAGACCTGAGGAGTCTTTTTTGTTGGTAGACTGGCGTGAGCGCTGGCCACGCAGCCCCTGAAGCTTATGTCTGTCACGCGCTGTACTGTCTGCCGGTGTCAGGAGGCTGCGTCTTGGAACAAAACCAACTTGGTATTAGCTGGCATTGCACAGACGAGCAAACGCGGGGCTCGGCTCAGACTTTGTGTCCCGGTGGATTGGTGGCCAAGTTCAATGCGAATAAAATGCAAGCGCATGCAAACTGTCACTTACAGAAAAGGCTCTGGGACCCCTTTTCACGGACGCATCCACAGTTCATAGAGAAAACTCGGATCAGCAAAGCTGGGGGCCAGACCTCTACTGAGAGCCAAGCAGCCGACAGCAAGAGATGCAACCAAGAATCAATCTGCTGACATTTGTGAACAAATCATTTGTCAAGTGAATTAAAGAAGCCGGTTCACGGTTTACTAATGCTTGGAAACCGGCAGAATAAAGGCGAGACCGGTTAGTTCCTTCTACTATGATCCACAGGCATGGATGGAGACCATGGCCTACGTCTGGCACTTGTTCCACGTTCCTTCTCTTGGCTGTTCTTCTTACTCCACGTATGGTTACACGCAGGAGACACGCACTATTCCACAACCTATTCCATAACCTTAGAATCATTCTCTAGATATCGCAAATCTCAGGTGTCTCCAAACCTCAAACCTGCAGCATTTGTTACCGAGGCCGATTCGGCTTTTCTACCTTTTCCTGATCAAAAGGCTAACACTGAGAGGTGATCCCCGGGACAGATGCGGCCTCTCCTCTGGACCTTTGCATTTCCTGAATGGATGCCCGCAGGTATCTGATAGGAAATATTATAATAATCAGAGGATGAAAACAGGTCAGAAATGGAGAGGGGGCAGCGATCGGTCCGTTATCTGAACCCAAATAATATGGCGGCTGAAGCAGACCGGGTCCAGTTGTGTTTTTTTTTGCTGTAATATTTGCTGGAATCGTTACCAGGAGTCGATGTCGCTCTCCGAATACTCATCAACACAACATTTTCACTCCGGTTTAGTGCATGACGCGTTTCTTGAGCTGATAATAGAAGACCTGAGTTTATGTGTCGGCCTGAGTGTTTGCAGCGACCTGTCTGTCCTAAAAGCACAAGCCATGTACCGTCCACACGGATGGTGTACCATGTACCGTCCACACGGATCCCGCTGGTTCCATTATTACACTTCCAGCCAAGCTTTAACTATAAGGTATCTGACCCTTTAATCTCCATCAGTCACACGCTACAGATACCGAGACCTAAGCAGGGCGACCCCCCGGAGGACCCTGTGTGTCGGGGAAGCTCTCGCCCGCTGCCCCCTCTCTCCGCTAATCACAGCATAAGAGGAACACAAACATGCAAATGATCGGCAGTAACAGGAGGCTCCATATGAAACCAACATCACAGACCCCGCTCTTCTGTACCAGTAAATTATAATTCACAACTCATAGCGGCCGCGTGCGGAGAAGGAGAGATTAGCATAACTTTACTAATGAATATAGGTCAAGGGGAACTGAGAATTCTGAGCAAACTGGTAACAGAATAATATCAGGAATCGCAGCGCGTCCCCCGGCGCCGTAACAAGGATCTGATACGAGAAACACGGATAAACAGCTCAGAGCACAATCGCGTTCTGCCCCAAACGCAGCTCATCGGGGAATAACAGACACTCACGGCCCAAACGTAAAGAAAAAAAGCCAGGGCATTTAACTAATCACGTGGTGGGGCGTCTTAACAACGCATCTATTTCGGATCAAAATTACCCATAGAAAGGAATGGGTTAATCCCGACACCAGGAATTTTAATTAAAGCTCCAGGAGAGACAGGGGGCAATTCTTCCATCTCCGTCGGCCGCAGGTTCTTTCTAGGCGGCAGACCCACATCGAAGCTAGAATTTATAGGATTTTGTAAATGTTCTGGGTTTCTGCATAACCCGCGAAATGGCCCAAAAAATCTCCAAGCACCACAAAGATTTTCTCCCTGGAAAAGTAACATTTGGAGTGTATTGTTCTCCGTTGATGGTGATGTCAGGGTTAAGAAAGGGCTCGGCGTTGGCATCCATACCCGGGGCTCGGCACGTTGGGTCTGTAACCGGGGCTCGGCGTTGGCGTCTGTACGGGGCTCGGCGTTGGGCATCCGTACCGGGGCTCGGCGTTGGCATCTGTAATCGGCGTTGGCATCCGTAACCGGGGCTCGGCGTGGCATCCGGGCTACCGACGGGGCTCGGCGTTGGCATCTGTACCGGGGCTCGGCGTTGGCATCCGTACCGGGGCTCGGCATTGCATCCGTACCAGGCCTGCTGCAGCTTCTAGAAAGGATACCCTGGCAGCTGCGCTTAGTACATTACACTGGGCCGTTCATTTGTGACAAACGGTGCAATATTTTCCCCATAAATTATCGTTCAATGAATCCGTTTCACTCCTGCTCATAAAGAGAATATTTCCATACAAATGGCGTTATTAGCGTTAGACGGAGAGACCGAACCAGGAAATCAAACTGTTTTATTTGTTAAAGAAAAAAACAAACAAACCGAGGAAACAGAAGCGACAAAAAGCCCCAAAAACAACAAACATGAAGGGGGAGCCGTTAAAATTTACAGCGAAATCAATAAATTACGAGCGATTCTCGCAGCCATTAAATCGTCAGGAATCAAGACAGAGGCTGCAGCAGCGAATCGGATTCCAGGTAACTGCGGCGCGCTCCGCCGGGTATTAAGTGAAAACATATAAAGCTCATACACCATTCTGGGAGGACAATTAAAGAGACCATGAAACCTCTGGCACATCAGGATCATCAGCCTCCCGGAGCGGGGCGCAGCGATGTATACGCCCTCGAGACTCATCGAAACGAAGCCACCGCATCCGGGGAAAGAACCCGAAGGTCTGAGAGTCTCCTCTGAACCAGCCGCTATAGCTGAGATTAAGATGGAGGTGAACAGAAAGCCCCGGGCGAGAGCATGGAGCAGGAGAGGTTTCATTGACACCCCTGAGCTAGCGATGATAGGAGTGTGTCACCCTGGTGGGCTTATGGGTGGGGGTCACTATATATATATATATATATATATATATATATATATCTCTATATATTGAATTGACCTGGAAAGCTTTCCCCCCTCCCGCCCTTTTCTGTTTCTTTGCGGTTGGTTATCAGGCTGGCATAGAGCCAGGGTTAACCTTTACCTTTTGGTCTGGTTTGACCCGTGGTGCGCAGGCCCTCGGCCTAAGTGCAGGACACTCCTTGGGCTTGTGCCTTGGTGAATCCGGCCGTGACAATGGCTGCCGTGCAGGGGACGCCGGTTGTCTCTACAGTTTTACGCCCGTGCCAGCCGGGTCGGTGTCGTTTACGGTTATGGAAGTCGTTGTTAACAATTTAGGGCTTGCACTTTGTAGCCTTTAGATCTTTGCTAACACTTGTTAGTTATATTTAAGGCTTGCACGTGCCACAAGTGGGTCAGGTGGTGCGGCACGTGCATCGCCATATGATATATTATGTGTTTTCTACTATAAATTAAGTATATATAAATATAAATATATAAATATAAAAATTATAAATATATATAAAAGCCGACTGCACTGTGGCCAAAATTTTTCCATAGTTGACTTTATAATAAATCATTATATTATTTACTTTGTGTTTGTGTATTTATTTGGGGGAAAAAGAGGGCGACGCATTGACGCTACCTCAGTCATGTCACATCCCACATAAAGCGTCTGCCACTCAGTATTTTCTTTATTTAATAATCAATTTTCCCTCTCTGACAACCAATGAAGGCGGAGCCAGGGCTCTTCATGCAAATGTCCCTTCATTTCCCATGATACCTCAGTGAAGATGTCAGTGGAATGAAGATAAGTGCTGCGCCACAAAATATCAAAGCAATTCCCATCCAAACTGATCTTTTGCCAAAACGGAACAACTAAAACTGGGGATTTAGGGGATCGGAATTCCAAATTTTAGTTGTCTCATTAAAAGTTAAGATTTACTTTCTGTTTATTTTTTATTATCTTAATTCCTCTGAATTGTATTAGTCATGTAAATATTTAATTTTGGTTTGATGGCGGGGTCTTGGAGACTGGCACCCAGTGGCGTGACATCTGAGGACGAGCTTCTTCATAACCCCTATAGCGCCAGCAATAATGATTATGTCCCACGACCCCCCATCGTGTCAGTAACTACAATTATCAGCTAAAAAATAGGGGTCGGAAGTCAAACCAGACACTAAAACCAGCCAAAGCTCACAGGGAGACCACCAAATCCCCAACGCATTACACAGAAAGCTTACAGCGAGCAGGAAATCACTCAAGACTATCATTATACCTTTAGGCCACGCCATTCACGGTCACCTGCCGCCACTAGTAATGGTAATTCTTACCTGTGCAGGAGAAGTCATCGACCCGGATGTAGCCAGGCAGGCAGTCGCAGCGGTACGATCCTGGCACGTTGACACATAGCGTGTTGGCGTGGCAGTAATGCATCCTGGCAGCGCATTCATCAATGTCTGAAAACACGACACAAACAAGAAGAAAAAGTTGACAAACAGCCGGAAATAGAAATGTTTCCTACAATAGACAGGAAAACGCTTTTAACGGAACTCCAGGACACATACAGACAGAAACGGATCTCCGGGCCCAAACGGCACATTGTTTAGGGCCAAGCTTTGCCTTAGGGGCCAACATGAAATTACTCGGGGCCATGAGAAAATAAATGTGATAAAGAACCGGATTTCAAGGCAGATTTATGAACAGATTTCTCCTTATGAAGACAACTAATATAACGATTATAATTTAATATTAATATAAAGTAATATAATTTAAAGAGCCAGGCTCGTCATGCCAGTTACTCTACAAACACAAGACGTGTCTTACAATATTTAAACCACTCCTGCCTAATATCAGAGTAATAAAGACAAACACTGAACACTATGTAACTATGTAACCCACCAGTAATCAGCGCGTGAAGGGTTACCTGTTCTCAGTATTTTTGCCCCAACAATAACTCTTGAATCCCCAGATAATACTGTGTGCAGAGAGCAGCTTCCCCCAGCATCCCATTATCTCTGTATCAACAACAAATCTATTTCGGATCAAAATTACCCATAGCAAGGAATGGGTTAATCCCGACACCAGGAATTTTATTTAAAGCTCCAGGAGAGAAAGGGGGCAATTCTTCCATCTCCGTCGGCCGCAGGTTCTTTCTAGGCGGCAGACCCACATCGAAGCTAGAATTTATAGGATTTTGTAAATGTTCTGGGTTTCTGCATAACCCGCGAAATGGCCCAAAAAATCTCCAAGCACCACAAAGATTTTCTCCCCGGAAAAGTAACATTTGGAGTGTATTGTTCTCCGTTGATCCTACTGGTGATGTCAGGGTTAAGAAAGGGTTACAGGTGTAACAGTAATGAAACTTAAAGCCGCAGATTGCAGAGATACGGGGGGGGGGGGGGCGGAATAAGAGGAAGCGGCTCGGCCGCATCCAACCACCTCCAAGAACCTGGTCCCTTTCTTACTAAAACATTCTCACAAACCGCGTCAAAGAATTAGCGCCTGACTCTGGCATAACGGAAGACTGTTCAGGACAGGCAAATGGCTCAGTAGCTCTGATGTCGCAAATATGAAGCTTCCAATAATGTGAATTTTATGAAAAGAGCGCAAGAAAAGCATGAGAGAAGCACCAGAAGAGTGTGAGAATAGTTTGAGAAGAGCACAAGAAGATCATGAGGAGAGCGTGAGAATGAGCGCAAGAAGATCATGAGGAGAGCGTGAGAATGAGCGCAAGAAGAGAGTAAGAATAGTGCAAGAAGAGCGTGAGAAGAGCACAAGAAGATCATGAGGAGAGCGTAAGAATGAGCGCAAGAAGATCATGAGGAGAGCGTGAGAATGAGCGCAAGAAGAGAGCAAGAATAGTGCAAGAAGAGCGTGAGAAAAGTGTGAGAAGAGCTCAAGAAGATTGCAAGAAGATCATGAGGAGAGTGCAAGAAGAGAGTGAGAAGAGCGTGAGAATAGTGCAAGAAGAGCGCAGTCTGATTTGTATTTTTGCCCCAATCTCAGCACCTCTGGCTATGAAGTAAAGAAACTCTCACTTTTATCTAACCTTCAGAAGTTTTAGAGGGCATGGGTAGATTCCTAGGGCCACAGGATCCCACTGTTAGATTCCTAGGGCCACAAGGTTTTATGGCTGATTTCAAGCGTCTTACAGCCACACAAAGCAGGAAAACCTAGATAATTCTGTATCCTATTCTATAGATTGTAAGCTCCTGCGCGCAGGGCTCTCCTCATGTTGTTTCTGCAAGTCAAATTGTTCTGTTATATAGTATTTCTATACATTTCTTATGTGCTGTCTACCCATTGTGCAGCGCTACAGAACACGATGGCGCTATATAAAACAATGAATAATTAGAGTACAGATTGAGTACATGGCTCCCCCCGGTTACTCCATGTTTTATGTTACTGACTGCGTCTCCCCGCGCCGCTCCTCGTATTCATTCTTTATAATTTCTGGGTCTGAATTATGCAGATTTCTATCTCTCGTCGTTTCTGCCGCCAATTAACGAGCTTCCTCAGATGAATGGTGCGGTGGAAGCGCGTTCAAACTCTTATCGCTTATCTTCAGGGTCCTTGAACCCAGGAGCTGCCGGCGCATACGGCGTTTAATCGCCGGCACTCAGTGCAGAAGTGGCGCTCCATTGAAACGAATGCGATTGCCGCTAACGGAATGCGCGTGCATTTATCTGATTTGCTAATGGGGCCGGATGAAAACAGGATTAATGCCTTCCAAACGATTTCTGTCTTCAGATTATGACAATACCCAGAGCAATTACATTAAAATACTTTTATTTACAGCTCTTTTTATCTCAGACCCTCACGCGCATTCTGTGTCCTGTCTACGTCCCGTGATATTGACTCTGCTCCTCTCTTAAATCCACCAAGATGCTATCGCCTGATGATAAATCGGCCGCGGCACTCGTATAATTGATCTCCGATCCCCGCGCCCTCAGCAACCTTTTACGCTCCGTTCTGAAGGACTCTTTGAAAAATTAAATGCAGATGAAAACATTGCGATTTTTGCCATTACGGAGCTCAGATCCGCAAAGGGATCAAAGCCATCAATCCCATAAACGCTTCCAATTTGTAACTAAGTTACCGATAAATAGCCCAGGCGATGCGGATTCCTAGCCGCTCCGCCATGGACTAAATCACTCACTTTCCAGGCAATTAACCAACTAGAAAATTGCCTGGCGGGGAAAGCCAAGACGCAGCTCGAGCCTCCTCCATCCAACGAACTTCGTGCTACACAGACAGTGGTGCCGAGTATAACCCCCCCCCCCCCCGGATCAGTGACTTCCGCTAATTAATAAGTGTTATATACGGACAATCAAGAAAGCTTTTCCTACCTCATTATCCTACGCGCATTTACATTACTTATAGAAATGACATGGGCTGTGACTGCACAAAGACATCAAAGACATGCTACAGATATGTTACATGCGTGAACTAAAGTATTTGTGACATGCGTGTTGTCTGCAGACATGCGTTTGCTTTCATTGCCAGAAGCAATTAAAATAAGAATTGGAGCGATGCGGTGAGCGGAGCACAGGAATCATCTGTTACGAGGTCCTTTCTTATGGTTTATGGGGGGACCCCAAATTACCAGAAATTAAAATAACTAAAAATAAAAGAAATAGTAAAAAAAATCATTATCTCTCAGCCAGAAACGAGGAGGACAATCATACAAAAGGAATTAAAAAAGAGATCTAAAAACAGCACATTAAATACTCGAGTATTATGGGTAATAAAATCGCCGACGCTATTTATGGACAGAAAGTCGGAAAAAATAACCAGACGAGGGTTATAGAAACAGAGAACCTCTGTTCGGCCCCCGTTCGGCCCCCGTTCGCTCTGCTTGTTTTTCCTGATGTAAGGAATGTGAATCTTCTGACCCTGTCCATGCGCATCTCTCCAGAAATCTTAACGCTTGTCTATTACTCCAGGGGCCCAAAAGTTAGGAGCCAGCTTTTTTTCTTCCTCAAACATGTTTTTATTTTCCCAGAGTGTGGGTTTTTTTGAGCCTTGCCATACACTAACATTTATACACGCTAACACCATGCAGTAATACACACGCTAACACCATACAGTAATACACACGCTAACACCATGCAGTATACACACGCTAACACATACAGCAATCACACACGCTAACACCATGCAGTAATACAGCACGCTAACACCATGCCATAATACACACCGCTAACACCAACAGTAATACACACCTAACACCATGCCAGTAATACACACGCGTAACACCAATGCAGTAATACACACGGCTAACACCAGCCCCAGTAATACACACGCTAACACCATACACTAATACACACGCTAACACCATACACTAATACACACACTAACACCATGCCCAGTAAATACACACCGGCTAACACCATGCCAGTAATACAAACGCTAACACCATGCAGTAATACACACGCTAACACCATGCAGTAATACACACGCTAACTAACCATGCAGTAATACACACGCTAACACCATGCAGTAATACACACGGCTAACACTGCCAGTAATACACACGCTTAACACCATGCAGTAATACACACGGCTAACACCATACACTAATACAACGCTAACACCATGCAGTAATACACACGCTAACACCATTGCAGCTAATACACACGCTAAACCATGCCAGTAATATGCCATGCTAACACCATTGCAGTAATACCACTCTAACACCATGCATTAATCATGCATTGCTAACACCAGCAGAATACACACGCTAACACCATGCAGTAATACACACGCTACACCATGCAGTAATACACACGCTAACACCAATGCATAATACACACGCTCAACACCATGCAGTAATGCATCGCTAACACATGCAGTATAAATTACACACGCTAACACCATACACTAATACACACACTAACACCATACAGTAATACACACGCTAACACCATGCAGTAATACACACGCTAACACCATGCAGTAAGAGACATTCACAGACTCACAACATCTTATGCTCACAAACACCTTACAGTAACACACGCTAACATTCTA
>VKOC01000613.1:37065-47300 GCA_009364415.1 Spea multiplicata
GGGGCCATTGGGGAGTGTAGGGCAGGTATACCTGGGGCCATTGGGGAGGGAGGCATATGGCAGAGAATCCTACTGCCCGGGAGACGTTGCAGATGAGGAATGTTAAGGGCAGTTAGTAGTCGCCATATTCTGGGATAGTGGAGGTCGGGTGGGAAGCGTTGGAGGTCAGGGAAGGACGGAGGATGGTAGACTTTAGGGTCAGGGCTGGGGCAGACCGAGAGGAATTGGGCGCTGTGTAACACAAGGTGAAAGGTCACGGTGAAGGATGAGCAGCGATGACACCGAATAACGTTTCACAGAAGTGTTTAAGCGTTTGAGAGAAAGCGCCGAGCGGATTAATTACCAAGTAAAACTCCCAGCTCTGCGTTTCCAACCAGAAAATTACTGCTTTGATTTGTAAAGTAAAAACGTCTACTTTGTTCAAACTCACTAAAAAGTGTAATTGATATTTATTGGCGAATTAGAGCCGAGCGTCTGAACTCCCGTCCTCGCCGGTCCGGAAACAGATCAGGAATTATAGACAAAAAGGCATTTTAAATAACTAAATCCATAAGACCGACCCCCCCCCCACCCCGGCGGCGAGGCCTCCAACGTCCTCCGCTCAATGTCCTGAAAGATAACAAAATGTGTGTTTTAACCCACAGACTCCCGGGGATGTCCTCTTCACCGGGGAACGGCCCCCGCTGTCTGCTGCCGCTAAAGACGAGGATACAATAAACGTAATCGGGACCATTTTGAGACAAAGTGTAAAATATCTCAAGGTGCCGCAGTGCAGGGACCTATTCACTAAACGCTAAAACAAGGACACAACAAGCCGGACCATCTCGTGGCACCTGCCAACTCTCCTGAGTTTTACCTTTGTTCTGTTGTTAAAAATGTTGTTTTTTTATGGTAAAAGAATTCCTGCGTCTCATTTTCCAAGTCTTCCCCTAACCTCTGCTTTTAGCCATTGGGTGCAGCAGGTAGAGTTGGAAGAACATCAGCCAAGTGAGTTCTCCAAGTTAATACAGGATTATCTTTCTATATATATAGTATCTATTATATTTATATATATAGTATCTATTATATTTATATATATAGTATGTATATAGCGCCATCATATTCCGCAGCGCAGTACAATGCCGTCGCCTGAAGCTCGCGTTTATTCCGTGCCAGGTAAGCAGACACCCCAAACCCGATGTATCTCCTGGAGGAGGCTGATTAATATTAGATATCGCTGCAGAAATCAAGTATCCTTAGTAGGAGGAGCACCAACTCTTTTTGGATGCCGTCCCAGACCGTTGCCATAGTAACTGCAGCTGGGATTTGAGTAAAATGAGGGCAGAAAATAGAGGTTTATAAGATTGATGTGTGAGAAACATGGAGTTTGACAGCAGAATACTTGTTTAATTCACAGACATTATTCTTAATATTCAGTATACGTGGTTAGTATTTACCACCCCTGCAGGGAGACTGTTCTGTGTATAGAGCACCTAGAGCTGTAATGTGAGCCAAGCCAGGTGAACCACCTCCCAGTCCGTCTTTGGGTCCGTATCTGGCAGGTCCTGATCATGTTGCACGGGGCATGGAGTTCCATTTCTGAAGGACGTCGGCTGGCCCCAGGGTGGCCCGACGGCTGCCATCTTTTTGACGCTCCTCGTTAATCGTAGAGGAAGCCCCTAATATACTTTGTCATTCACAAAGCCCCTCTGTGAGACAAGACTCTGTTACAGCTTCCAGGCTCATGATTTTTTACCTTGGTTTTGAAAAGCTTTAAAACCACATCTTTCCACCCAAATAAATTTATAGAAAGCCCAATCAGCGTCTGACATTCACAGAGGTCCCGCGCTGTTCACCCCAGCAGGGGTCACGCTAAAAAAATCCAAAGCCTTTTCTATCTCAGTAAGAGCGGAACTAGCACGTTATCAACACGTTTATAATAGCAAACGATTATTAATTATTATTATTATATATCTCGCCATGAAATACAGAATATCCCCTTACTCATATAACACCCTGGGACTTGGCTGACTGGTTACCCATCGTCAGGACGCAGCCAAGGCAGAGGATACCCCAGTAATTTACCGATATAACTGCAATGACATATAAGCAGCCCCGCTCCATGAATAGTAAATACCCCTGTCATACCTGTTACAGTCCACATGCAGCGAGACGTGGCCGGCACTGACTGTCAGGGCGATTTTGTGCCACTGCCCGTCGGCGAGCCGGTAGGGAAAGGCCTCGGTTCTGGACTTTCCATTGAACCTGTAGTGATACCGGATTTCATCCCTCAAGCCGCTGCTCTCCAGTTCAAAGAAGCTGAAAAGGAAGAGGAGAAAGACCACGATCAGACTGTCTCTGTATTAATAACCTGCTCGCTATGACACATAAGACTGACGTGATGACATCACCGCGGATTCTGACTTATATGATACATTATAACGATTCAGATGACTGTATCAATCCCAAAACATCACGTTCCAGACCACACGCTGCCCAGAACAGACCAGTGAGCTCCAGTTCATATTTAAAGTGGATGAAATGCGCATGAAGGAGCTGCGGATACTCGGAACTCTCATAGACGGCGGGTAAAACTCTGCAGGGATTTACACCCTACAGGGTCCTGAACAAGTCTGAAAAAGAAGGGCAAGAGCATCATGGGAACTACTTCAAGGAAGACATGGCAAGACATGGCAGCCGGGTAACCCACCTGCTATCAGGTTTTTAACTATTTAATGACAAATAACAGATAATCTAAATAATATTCTGCCCCTAGTGGGGGGGGGTATAGAGCAGGAGACAGAAGTGATTTTCCTACAACTTATAGACGAAAATGACCCAAAAATCCATCACGATTCGGCCTCAAAAACAACACGAGATCTCACGCAGCTCGGCTTTATTCACAGCATAGAAGATTCCCCAAACAGGGCGAGATCTGCCATGATTTATGCTGTGATTCTTACCAATGGCCCAAAATGCCCTTAAACCCGGCCACGGAATCTTCCGCCACGTTCTTTTGGAGAAGCGGCTTCTCAGCAGGCGGCGGAGCTTCGTCTCTTTGATCACAGACTGTGACAATATGTTTCCAGTTCAAGTCTTCAGGCGGAAACTTTTAAATGGAAAATTCTTTCCGTATTGCTGGCCTTTTGCATATAAATGGATGTGATTTCCACTCTACGCCACCTCGCTTCAGAAACAATTCCACATTTACACCGATAATCCTCCCACCCCACACATTATTTTCACTTTGGCTCTTTCTTCCAGACATTAAACATAATTTACTGATTAACACAAAAAAATTTACTGCCAACAAAAATGGGAATTTAGGCTGAACTGAGGCGTACGGATAAAAGTCTAAACACATCAGTCTCTTCCTCGGTCCTCTTTGAGAAGATTTCAGAGACTGATTAACCAGGAGATAATGAAAAAGGTGAAAAGGGGAACGTAGAGAAGAACAGAGTCCCCGGAACGGCAGGAGATGCAGAAAGCGAAATATCCCGGAACGCGTCGAGAAATGTTCATTAAATAAATTAAAGAAGGTGCTTACCAGGGGTCGAGGTTTAGTGCGAAACGCGTTACCCGATTCCTCTGTTGGGATTCTTTGGCTCTTTATTCAATGAGCAGATTCTGAGATTACTCACATTCTGTGTGCAGGTTTTTCAGGGCTGTTCCCGTGGGCTCTGGAGAGGGTGCTGTGGGTCCGGGGCACCGGCCCCTCGGGGTTTGTTCCGGCTGACACTCCTAGCCAAAGCACTGCGAGAGTGAGAAGTGTGGCAGCGAAAAGCCCGGAACGTTCCAGGCCTGCCCCTGCTGGAAGACGACACATGGGGAGATTTATCACAAGGCCGTTGGCGTGGGGGGCTCCTGTCTATACAGTCCCTGATTCACCATAGGGTGCGATGGTTTAAGGGGGTCTTCATTTGGAAATCTCACTCACATCAGTTATCCGACAAGATCTTATGCCGGCAAAACTCAACTCCGCATAATCCAGACATGAAGGTCATTAAGATAATTCATCTGACGCAGCAAGAAGTTCCAAGATCCAGAATACGCCGCATCTCCATGATACAAGTCCATTGGCTACCAGTCCCTGGTGACAAACAAGATGGCGCCAATCCTTTCAATCACACGAATGTCAGGGGCAACTGGAAATTCATCAGCCCTCTGGGTTAGCGTGAACCAAAGTGAATACACGGACTGGGTGACGATCAGCTTGGGGTCTGCCAGGGAGGGTCTTTACTTCTTTATAAAAGGTCTAAGGAAATCTGATGTTGCTGGATCGATGCTTATAATCTGTGAGCGGCTCCATAGCCCTTCGCCCCAGTGCTGGCCTGTAACAGGCCCACCGTCCGGCTGCAGGTCTTCTCACTATTAAATCATGGAAACATGGAACGTGACGGAAAATAATGACAATTATCTGCCTGTTATCCCCACGCCCCAGAGACCTGAGAAGATCCGGAGAACAAAAGATACAAGAAACCCGACCCAGCTCCATTTGTGTGGAAATGAAGCTCTGCGGAGTCCTCCTCGTGCCTGCGGTACAGAGAGAGGATTTACCGGCATCCGCTGCTGTAAAAGTGTAGGAGTTGAGTAATGTTTGGCGGATCGTCCTTTTATGTAAATGTTGTGCGGTTAGACCCGCAACGCAGTCATACTTTCCATGAAAACTATTTCATCAGTGAAGTGTACAGGTGTGAAAGTGTCAAGTCTGCTTTATATAACTGCACAACAGAACGATGGCAGGCGAGCGAAACGCGGAGGCAACAGCTGCTCCTCTGTTATTACAACCCTTCCCAGCGCTATCTCCCCGCACATTAAACTTACATATTACAGCAAGATGCTCCAAATAATTCAGAATCCGCCTACCGACGTTCGTCTGATCCGCAGCCTAAAGGACATATGTTTATCCCGTCGGTACCGGGGGATGTGACGCTTCCCTGCCCCCGATACTAAATCCTCCATCTCACATTCTGTGCCACAGTTTTACGGCATCACAAAGACAACCTGACGAGCATGAAACAACGCGAAGAAGACATCTTATTCCTCGCTTCCAAACTACACAAAAAGTTGTGATTGATGGTGAACGTTCCGCAGATCGTCTGTTCTTACATTTACAGAAAAGGCGCAGAACCTGGCGGCAGGAAGGAGAAGTCGGCTCGTCGAATCTGCCCATTCCTCTACCTGCTATAAGAGCTCCAATCTTATTTAGTGATATTCAGCATCGGTCATTACGCCGGTCCCGGGTATATTTCAATTCCCTCAATGAATTATCCTCTACAGCTTCTGACGGACGGCGGCTCCATGCATCCATTTTCAAATAATGGGTTCAATAGTTAAATAGCCTCAGGCCCATCCACCTCTGTCAGACCTCTATCACACTTTGTAGGGATTGCTTCAGGAAATAATCATTGTTTCCGTATCTGGTTGCGTTTCAGGACAATAATCCCAGCCGGATAGAGTCTCGGAAAGTCTGTTTCTGAATTCCCCAAAGTCGTCTGTTAATTATTTATGATGATGCTTTGACTTTTTCTGATTCCGGGGATTTTAATTGCATGAAGCCAGCATCTAGGGAGTTAAATAAATTGGGAACCGCACAGCAAATCACTAAATAAACCAAGTGATAAATGTCGGCCGAGACCCAACGCCGCTGACACCAGACGCACTTTGTGAGACTTTCTGACCTTGATGAATGGGTCCAATTTCTCCTTTGCAGCCATTAAGCGAGTCGTTGATCTTCATTCTCTGAGTCAATCCCGCCGAGCGTGGATCAGACAAATCCCCTTCAAACCTTCTTCTGTCCCCAAGGGAGATTATTTACATTAAATGGGGTTTCTTTTATTTCTCTAGAGAGATGCGGACGGCCTGAAGGGTTAACGTGAAAAAAGGGTGTTTCTGGGTAATCTGGAAGCGAATGTTTGCACTGCGGAGCGGAGGGGCATCAGATGTTACGTTATCAGCAATGAAAACCCCATTCTGTTACGGGGCGAGGGCCTGCGCGCCGCCCGCTTAACCGCACTGTATTTTGGTTTCCTTTATGGATGTGGGGAAAAAGTAAAGTTAAAATGATGGACGTGCTAAATACATGAAACATTTTATCTAAATTCAAGCTGCATTTTCACGAACTTCATGAAATTCATGAAATACAAGAAAGGCGCAAACGCGAGAGAACGAGGTGGCCGAGCAGAGACAGCGCGGCTTCCGTCGAGGCATTTAATAAGAAAATGACAGTTATTTAACGAGTTACCCCTCCCCCTCTAATTAACTGAACTTTAAAGAAAATTCCCTGTTCTGTAAATACGTCTTTAGCTGTCACTTTTCAGGAATGAGCGGATTTCAGTGGTTAAACCAATCACTTATTCGGTGCCTGGCAGTTTCTAGAAGTCAGAGACTGTCTTTTTTCCTCCCCGCATATATATAGCATATAGAGGGGGTTATAACTGTGTCTGTTGTTTGTGTTGGGCTCCACACATAAGGGTAACTGGGGGTGATTTGGGGCAGGTGGGGTTCAGACAAACTTTTTTGGAACGCTGTCACGAGGGCTGCCAGCATAAAGTGTTTTATTTTTATTTTGCCTTTCAGCTTAGTTTGTATTTAAAGCGATCGGCGCTCTGTATTTCTGCATCTTATTCTCCTCGGAGCACTCGCTGTAGATTAAAGTGCGCATCCAATGTCGTTATGGAACAAAAGACCGTCCGACGCCGCACACTTTCCCGGCTTCATTTGAAGAGGGAGATGACGAGACGCATTACCGTGAAGCATTATCCTCCAAGATCAAACCAAAAAGTAGCTTTATAATGCAGAGTCCGGCCGCGCATCAATAAGACGATCACCGCGAGAGAGCAACAAGAAAGGCAATGGATCTCCCGGCAGAAATCGCAGTAACCGATCGGCGGTCGGGAAAACAAAACAAATTCCGATTCATACTTCAAAGCGCAGAGAGAGAAAACCCTTCAACGGATCCATCAATAATGCACCATGTCCCGCGGTCACACCAGAGCCTGAACCTTGCACCATTGTGGCTACATACGCTGTGTTAGACATTCACGTGAATTCACACGAGTCACATGACCCATGAAGGTTTCCGCATGTGTGTGTATATATGATGTTAAAGAATATGTGTAAATGTATGGTGTTAGTGTGAGTGTGTGTGTCAGCATATGGAGTTACATTGTTTGTTGGTGTATGGCATTACAGTGTGTGTATGGTGTTACTGTGAGTAGGTATTAGTGTATATGGTGTTTGTTAGTGTATGGTGTTTGTTAGTGTATATGGTGTTTGTTAGTGTTTGTTAGTGTATGGTGTTAGGGTGAGTAGGTGTTAGTGTATGGTGTTAGGGTGAGTAGGTGTTAGTGTATGGTGTTGTTAGTGTACTTCTGTGTTAGCGGTGAGGTAACGCTGTTTAAGTGTATGGTGTTGTTAGTGTATCGGCTGTTAGAGGATTGAGTACGGGTTAGTGACTATGGTGTAGGGTGAGTATGGTGTTTAGATGTATGTTGTTTTGTTAGTGTATGCTGGCTGCTTAGGAGGAGTACGGGTGTTAGTGTATGGTGTTTTGCTTGGTGTATTGCGCTGTTAGTTGTATAAGGTGTTTTCGTTAGTGTATGGTGTTAGGAAGGTGAAGTAAGGTGTTAGTGTATGGTGTTTCGTTAGTGCTATTGTGTTAGGGGTGAGTAGGTGTTTAGTGTATGGTGTTAGGGTGAGTACGCGTTGTTAAGTGTATGGTGTTTGTTAGTGTATTGCAGTGTATAGGTGGTAAGGTGTTTAGTGCTATAGGTGTTATAAGGTTGAGTTAAGGTGTTAGTGTATGTGTTTGTTAGCTGTATGGCTGTTAGGCCAGTGATGTACGGTTGTTAGTGTATGCCGTGTTTGTTAGTGTAGGTAGTCTAGACGGTGAGTACGGGTTAGTGTATGGTGTCTTGTTAGTGTTCTATGGTGTTAAGCCGTGAGTAGCGTGATTTAGTTGGTATGGTGTTTGCTTAGGATGTATGCGTCGTTAGGCTGTCGAGTAGGTGATTAAAGTGTATCTCCGTAGCAATCTAGGGTGAGTAGGTGTTAGTGTATGGTGTTTGTTAGTGTATGGTGTTAGGGTGAGTAGGTGTTAGTGTATGGTGTTAGGGTGAGTAGGTGTTAGTGCACCTACTCACCCTAACACTGCACCCACTAACGCCTAGGGTTACATGAACCATGACTTCTACCCGGCACACAAGCAGTAGGACCCCTATAGAGCCGGACATAAATGGGTTAACTGTTGGAAACCTGACATCACAGAGAGGGAGGGGCTTTGGGGGGACCAATCTATTATCATTATTATTGTTTTCTATAGCACTGTCATATTCCGTAGCGCTGTACAAAGGGCTCACAGGACATAACAAGTAGTTTTAGACCTCTACTGGTAATTTTGCCCCAAGTGTCCTGTGACTCTGGGGGACTTTGGTCATGAATTTGCTGCTTTCAGGTTCTGGCTACTCCAGCACCCTCCTCTCCACCTCTGTCCAGCAATCTCTCCTTCCATCTCCCCCTCCATACAGTCCGCTAATCTCTTCCTCCATCCCTCTCCCCACCCGGTGCGCTGATCTCTCCTACAACCCCCCCTATCAGCGTTTTCCTATATCTGCGTCCCCTCCATCCCCTCCCCAACCAGTGGGCTGATCTTCTGACTTCTCCCCTACAACCGCATCCAGTGCTACCCCCCTTTCAGCGTTTCCTAATCTCTCCCCTCCATCCCCTCTCCCCAACCAGTGCGCTGATCTCTCCCCTACAAACCCCCCCTACAGCGTTTCCTAATCTCTCCCCTCTATCTCCCACCCTCCACCGAGCGCTGATCTCTCCCTTCCACCTCTGCCTTGTGTAGAAATCTTTCCTTCCTCCTCCACACACAGTGCCTCCTTCCACCTTTCCTCACCACATTCTCTCCCATCTTTCAGTTTATAGCATTTTTTACAAAATTTCATGCAAATTGAAATAAAATCTTTTTAATAATTAACGTCCGTTTCCGTAGCCGATATAAACAAACTCAATTGGGCTGCACGTTATGGGATGGGAAGAGGCCGTATATTTACAGATAAATGCTTCAAACACCCGATGTAGAAGCAGAAATCATCTGATTACCTCTTTTTATTATCTTTTTATTGTTTTTTATTTTTTTAACCAGAACCCAAAATCTGCATGCTGTCCCCATTCCAAAGCCTATCCACAGGATACAGCGTGATGTGTAAGAGTTTAACCCTATATAGTCTACTGCTATATGTTCTGCAGCGATAAATGATGGAAAAGAAGCAGATTATACCCAGATTTATAGCAGTAGAAACAAAAATAGGAGCAGAAACGATGTAACAAAGCGTTACTCTCGCAGCCATGAATATTAACCCATTCCTGGCCATCTTTGTGGTTTATTGGCGCTCAGCCTTCTGACGCCTTTTGTGAACTCGCTGCTGAGCAGAACCTCTGCCCCTGGGGGCGTTTGGGCCAAGGCTCCCGTACCTGTGCTCCAGCTCACGGATGGAGAGGATAACTCCAGATGTGGACGACCTTTGCTGTATGGAGGCCAGGAAGGTGAATTCATTCTTATTCCTAAAAAGCTGGACCACCTTCTTGTTTGTATGAGGCGCTGCGTGAATCTCCCGTTCTGCATCTGAAAAGAAGACATCATAAAAGTGTCAGACGGACCCCCAGAATAGAACGTTAAGCATTAGTAATCTAATAACACAGTCACGCGGTACATGTATCCGTCTCTGTAGATCATACGATCACGCCAGCCCAAGAGAAGATGGAGACGGCCCAATAAATAGTGTTAACTGCCAGTAATTTTCTTCCCGCGTCTGCATCAGCTTTTGTGTGGGTTATTAATGTTACATGGAGCAGAATTTATATAAATCATAATATTTCCCGCGCGGCTCAGGCCAGACTGTCACCTGCCGTGTCCGCTGTGCATGCGCCGGATAGAAGCTGGTGGCCCTAATCCTGTTAAAACCCACATCTCTAATTAGATCTCTCTCTCTGGAGCAGCGATGAGCAGTTTGAAATGTTCATGAGTGGACAGCCCACAGCTTGGGGACAAGTTATCTGACACAATGTTAAAGCCCCAGGGTCTGCTCCGGGCTCATTATCTCTACTGCTGGAAGCAGAGAGACCCCCGGAGATACAATGTAACAGAGCCGACCCAACGCACCCCGGAAAGCATTCCACTTCCTCTACTTCCTGTCTATACCAGTTTATTCTGCGTCATTGACACGTGCAATGCCAGTCATCATACTGGT
>VKOC01000615.1:0-21371 GCA_009364415.1 Spea multiplicata
CATATGCCTACCCAGAATCCCTTGTGGTTGTGAAACAAACTGAACTATACACTTTTTCTGCATGCCTCAGTGTCAGACTTGCAGGTTCACATTTCCAGTGCACTGATTCTGTTTTATTTTGTTTTGCCTACATAACATTATTATAAAATATTGGTCAGAGGGATTTAATGAGTTATGAGTTTCTGTTTATTAAACTGGAATCGATTACTTTTTTTTTTTTTACATTCTGGAAAGAATGTTATTTTGTTAATGGTTCATTGTCCAGTTTAGTGTGTATATATATTATACTATATAATATTATATATATATACCATACATATGTGTATAAGTGATTCTGATAGTCCATTAGCTGTTAAAATGATCTAGATTGTTATTATAATTGCTTTTGACCTATAAGGTGTCTGCTTACTGGGATCAAATACACCTTGAATAATTATACAGTCAATTTAATTAGCACTTGGATGATCATTTTGTTCAGAGGTGAGAGTGCTATGCCTAGAGAGAATAATATTTATGCTGGTCCATTATGAAGGTGACACGGTGACACGGTGGTATGGATTAGTGACGTGCTTTTGTGCTTTCAACAACTTCACATTTATAAAATCAGATCCCGTATTACAGTGCTGCAGAATATAATGGTGCTATATAATTAAATAAATAAATATAAATAAAACATATATATAATAAAATATGTTTACTTTATATAATATAAATTTGGATAGAATTAATATATTATATATATATAATCATTTTAAACAGCTGAATTACACCTAACAGTAACTATTAATCAGCAGTGTGTTTGTATCACATAAAATATATCACATTCCGTAAACCCGATCTGTAATCACCCCAAGAATTCTGGGATCAATAATAACCCATGATAAAAATTGTTAACGGCCATGTTTGATGCTTATGAGAAAACCTCATAATATTTCATGATAAAGCCTGACCTGTCTATTTTGCGAGGCTTCAGCTTGTTGATGACATCATATAGTTAATGTTGTGCTCCGAGGAGACAGCAGCCAACATTCTGCACCCATGATGTAGTAAAACACATTTTCATGGCAAGTTAAGAATAAAATATGTGATCATTGATTAACAACATGAATTTGGTAAAAGGGGCAAAATGGTAAACATGGCCCAAGCCCAGGCTTAGCTTAAGGGCCCCCCAACAACTCTGCTATAGATATTTAAATACTACCAGTTGGATAGGGATGTTCTTTGTCCCTCTTCTCCTTCTAGTGGTTTTATGCGCATGCATGACATCTGCTCACTGCAAGGAAGGAGGAATTGAGGGATCACTCTGTCGCCACCATGCATCAGAGGTGGTTGCTGGTGGCAGATATGACTGGGCTCGTGGGACTCCAGGTACCCTGACCAGAGATCAAATGTTGCCCCATTAACACACCTAGGAGCACCTCAGGGTTAACCTGGAGTCTCCAGGTGAAGCTCCACTTCCTTGGGTCTCCAGGTCCCTTTCTCCATGGAGGGGGACAGCTTTTGTCCACGTGCACTCCCCCCTAATTTCAGAGCATTTAAGGCTTCTTGGGGCTAACCTTGCCCCCAAAGAACACCACTGCACTTCGGGTACAAAGCCTGAAAGGTATGCCCATTAATCTGCTCTGATTGCCCGGAGCCTCCGAGTCATACTCATGTTGTATTTATTGTCTTTTTTAACGTTTTCAAAAGATACATTTTATATTATAATGTAAACATTTCTTGTTGTAACGACTCCATGCCATAACGGTGTTGCAAAGAATTAAGTAAAAGATGTGCTTATAGAAACCCACACAATGTGTGTTCTAATGCTTCGATACCGCAGGAAATAAGTATGAATTATAATGCCATGTAGCCCCCTGGTTACACATTCCACATGCAGGCGGTATATTTTTAATAGGCTGCCAAGACTGAATATGATTTATTAACCCTATTAGCGATAGGTTAGCTGGTAACATTTTGTGCACTGCAGTTAAAAGTTGCTCCCCGAAGAATTCTCCTTCTTATAGCATCAACTTTATGTATGTAAGATTATTCTTTACCCTCTGAAAGCAGCATAGAAATATTTGCCGTTTTTTTTTTTTTTTTTTTTTTTTTTTTTTTTTTTTTTTTAGTATTTAAAGTGAAAAAATCCCCATTCTTTTTTTTTTTGGTCTCCCATAAATCCATTACCTATTAAATCCATTTAATATACTTGAAATTTTAAATAAATATTTATAATTTACAGGTAATATCCACATGAATTTAACAAATGATGAAGCTTTATTGCAGAAGAGGAAAATGCTAGAACAACAGATCATAATCTAAAATTAGAGGGTCTGGATATAATTTGCATCGCACTTTACGGCGAGAGTTGTGGATAAGTGGAACAGCCTCCCAGCAGCAGTGGCAAATGTTAATACAGTGAGGGAATTTAAACATGCATGGGATAGGCATACGGCTCCTGAATCTAAGATGATACCTTCAGGTTTAGAACATCAGCTTTCATAAGTTGAAGTACATAAACTCAGCGAATCTCTTTTTTCAACCCCCAATAATATATAATGTGTAGATATATATATATATATAGTAATATATATAATATATATCATATATATTTATAATATATCATATATATAATGAGTGGTTCTTCTTAAGCCATAATAAGTAAACAGCTAGCAATCAATCTACTTTAAAAGTATTTGCTTCTAATACATTTATACAATTAGCACTAATGTCCTCTTGTCTACAATTGTTTAAAATATATTATGAAGTGATGGCTCAAGATAAACTCTTTCATTGGATAATAATGCGCTTTTTTAAGATTTCTTTTTTTCCCTGTTATTTTCTGAAATATTTTCAAGGTTTAAAAAGAGAATGAACAACAAAATTAGAGTGTTGAAGCTTTTGACAATTTGTTGAATTATATGAAGATGAACGGCACGGATGTAACACGTTCCTCAAATATTATTTTATCAGCTGTTCTGAACAAATATTCAATTCAATATTTCCTAAATTTCGCAAATTATTTTTTCTATTCCAAGAGGAGGCCGAGGACTGGAAAAATGGGCAGACTAGACGGGGGCCGAATGGCTCTTATCTGCCATCAAACTCTATTTCAATGTTTCTTGAACAAGTATATACAGAATTATTGGGTTATGGGGAGCCAGTCCAGAAACTTAATGGGTATAATTCGACAAAAACAATCCCATTCATTGTTCTGAACCAACCGGAATAAAATACCAGCCCGGAATAGCCAAAATTATTTTCAGGATTGGACCATCCATGATGGCAAACTAAATAGTTGCTTAAATTTCCAGTTGCAGCCATTGAAAGTTCAAATGAGTTTATCGAACAGATGCCAAATTTAATTTGGTTAATGCCCAAAGAGCTTGTTGGCCAACACTGCCTAAACGATTACCTGCCACTCCAGCATAGACATCCACAGGAGGAGAACTTGCCCTCCTCCCTGGAAATTCTCTAAAAAAAATATCCCCCCACCATTTGTACGACTTCATATTTCTTCACCCACCCAAAATCTGTGGACACCCATTCACAACACTGGGAGTCACTTGAGTCTTTACTTTGTGACACCATAAAGTGATACCAAGGTTGTGCAGTTTTAGGGTTCATTTGCTTGAATTTTATTAACAAAGAAATAAGAATTCATATTTGAAGTTCATGTGCAATATATGCTTTGTTGCCCCATTTTAAAGGTTATAAACCCCCCAGGGGTGATGCCCATGCTGTCTGCAACAATAAAGAAAACCAAGGGATACAGTAAAGTGGTTGTTGAAGAACATGGCCTCAAGTAGAGTGACATGTCACCTTGAGCACAAGGGACACCTTTGTAAACATGACATGCTCCACATTAAAGAAATAACAAATTGCCATAAGTGATTCTGAATAAAAAAGGTTTCCTTTTTAGTTAAGGAGGCTGTTTAATGACATGCAAATGAGTACCCATTCCGATTCGCTTCAATCCTTCTTAGCATGGAACCTTTTCTATAGCTCCGCTGAACTGAATTAGGCTTAAGTCACAGCGTGCATTATACATTTTTCATATAATAAAAAGGAAATTATTTCAAATTTTCAATGATCCCAAAGCTTGGAGAAAAAAAAAACAAGAAAGAAATGGAATTGCACAAAATAAGCAAAACTAAAAACAACAAGACGAACTATGAAAGTGTGATTTCAGTCATAAACAGGCCAATGTTTATTGGGGTTTCAGGATGAATACGCTTATGAATACTGCACCAGACCCAACTAAAACGGTATTCTCGTGCCCATATAGAAGGATTCTATGGTTTCAAATCATACAATGGGGTCTATTTACTAAATGGAGAGTTGTTTCTGTTCACTATTCATTATAAAGGACCAACACTAGCTGGTTTCTCCAGTTGGAAGGACTGAGCTCTCTCTGCTCTCCCTGTTCAAGGGAAGAAATCTCATGGATTTAACTATACATTATACAGGGCTACCCAACCTCTTCCTGCAGCAGAAGCTCACTGGGGATGGACTTTTATAATATGTAGTGAAGTCAAAGAACTGAAACACAACTATCCTGCAAAATTTCTGTCTTTTATCACGTCATATTCCATCGTTCAGCGTAGAAGATGACAACCATGAAGGAAAATGTCGGGGGCTACTAGGCCACTGCCCTTGGTCACACCAGGCCAGAATACACCACCAATTTTAATATAAAAAAAATCAACATGGAATCAACAGAACTGTAAATGTTTAAATATTGTAAAATATTTTTTAGTATTTTTTTTTTTTTACACCGGTAATAATTGGGGAGATTAAACGGGTGCAATTTTTTTTTCTTTTTTACCTGCCATTACATTTTATGTCTCTGTGTTTACCGTGATCCCATTTCACAATGAAACATAATTAATAGATAAAGCGTTTAATATTGGCAAGCCCATATTGCTCATTAAATAAATAAAGCAGGGAGACATTCATACTGAATGATCTGTCAGCTTTTGTTGCCTCGGTCGAAGCAGTGAATGAAGACACAGAAGGGAATATTTACTATTTCACCTGTCAGTAATTATCTTCTGCCTCGGTACTCAAGGATGCGATTATAATTGTACCGGTTACCCATTTTATTCCATGGTGGTAGGGTGGCAAGTTTGGACATGCTATGAATACGAGCCACATGAAGCCCATGGGAGACAGAAGCAGAGATTGCTGGAAAGCCATCATTAATGACCCATTGATTAATGAGTCCCATATGAGGCGTCCACAATGAACAAACAGTTCGCAAGGTTTAGATATTCTCATAATATTCGTGTGGTTTTTTTTATTTGGAAAATGTTCGGTCCTTAAAATACCTGCACACTGGGGTTTAATTACATATACAAGCAGGTATGAGCAACAATGAGAACTTTGAGTCATTGGTATGGTATTGGTATAGTATTATTAAACACTCATCTACAGACACCAGACAAGCCAGAAATCTCATGGTGCTGCCATAACCACAAGGGATTCTGGGTAGGTGCATGCAAATAAGGTCAACAATAAACATCTTTTGCCTCTATAGTCACCTTATACATGGATCCCTTGAAAATAATCACCTGCTGTACAAGACAACCCTCAGACAAAACTCAGGTAAAAGATGCAATAGCCAGAAGCTGTTTCATCCTTAATGGGACTCATCAGCAAGAGGCTGTGATACTGGGCTAAACGATGAGGCTTGGGGTAGCCAAGAAATACCATTACATAAGTTATGGTGGGTAAAGGTGATGAAAAACCCTTACACTTAAAATTAAGAGGGTAGTAGAAGTATTATTAAACACTCATCTACAGACACCAGACAAGCCAGAAGGCGTATTTTTCCCTCAGAAATCTCATGGTGCTGCCAGTATCACAACCTCATGTTGACGAGTCCCATTAAGGATGAAACAGCTGTCCATGAGCGGTGATCTGGCTATTGCATCTCTTACCTGAGTTTTGTCTAAAAGCTGTCTTGTACAGCGGGCAATTACTTTCAAGGGATCCATGTATAAAGTGGATATAGAGGCAAAAGTGAGAATTGTTGACCTTATTTGCATGCGCCTACCCAGAATCCCTTGTGGCAGCACCATGAGATTTCTGAGGTAAAAACAAGCCTTCTGGCTTGTCTGGTGTCTGTAGATGAGTATTTAATAATACTTCTACTACCCCCTTAATTTTAAGTGGAAGGATTTTCCATTACCTTTACCCACCATAACTTTAAACGAGGTTGGTTGTTTAGCCATATATACATATGCATTACTATAGATCTCCACAGAAACAAAATAACCCACAATTAGTTTTTTTTTTTAATGAAATTGTAATGGTTTTATTCCTGAGGAAAAAAGTGAATTAAGTCTTAAAAGCGCAGACATTTTCAATGTTGGTTTGTTAAGCTCTGCAAATGACTCTCCCTCCTCTCTGCGTGATTTGTAACAAAGTACAGGTATTTCTAGCGGGTGTTTATGAAAACCCGCAGTAATTATTTGGGTCGCTTCAGGTGCATTTGACATAACTTTGTAAAAAAAAAGATTACACAGTTATCATCTTTGAATTATATTAGTCAAGTTGAATAACCACACAATCACATAAAACGGATCTATTGCTCATTAGATTATATATTTTATTTTATTGTCAAAATAACGCCAAACTTTGGTCTAAAGAAGGATCCAGACCTCATGAATATGCATTTTTTTTACTTAAAAGCTTCCGGCTGTTATCAACATTCTGTTTGGAGAATTCGTTCTGAATCATTTACACTTAACTGACTCAAGTGTTGATTTTTCCAGAAGAGGTAATAGTCGAGAAGTCTTTTAAATCGTGTTATTGTACTCTGTGTAGTTGACGGAAATCATTTAGGTTGTTGTAAATTTAAATAGACGTGCTGTGCCGTACCTATTTTGTCCGGCTTCGTGGATAGAGACAGCTACAATTGTACGTTTTAATTGAACAAGCTTTAATAGAACAAGTCAATCTTCATGCAAATGGGATGATACGTTTTATAAACAAAATATATACATATATATGAATATAATGTATAATATAATGCGTATAAATATATATATACATATATATATTTGTGTCATGTATAGCTATGCCTGGAACCATATATTAACCTCAAACTCATCTACAATGCCATTTCTATGTCTCCCAGATGAAGGACTTTTAATGGACTGTTAAGCTAATGCAGGTGGTTAGGGTATAATTAAACGTGTATTTTAGTTGAACAAAATTGTACGTTAGTTATTTCACTTTCCGTCAAAAATGCCAGCCTTGTTTCCTCATTTAACTTCCAGGTTAATGTGACTCTAGGTTTTTTCTGACTTTATATAGGACAAAAAAAAACGCCCTCAGTTAGGAGTTCTAAGGGAACTATAGTGAAATGTGGAATAAAGGTTTCCACGGTGTTTTGTAATATTTCTGCCGTGTGTAAGAGTTTTCCTAACATACAATGCATCCAATTTTAATAATAATTGGAAAGGCAAAAGCAACAGAAGGGAGAATTTACAGGAAAATGGAAAACACAGGGCTAACCAAGCTCTTCTTGCAGCAGAAGCTCATTGGGTTTGGACCTTGATAACCTATGGAAAAGTCACTAAACGTACCTACAGCTCATATGTAAGTAAATACAGCTCAAGATCTATTCTTAAACCAATATGAAGACCAAACGAGAAGGTTGCATTTAATTAGAAGGTGACATCTAATTAGAAACATAGAATTGGACCGCAGATAAGAACCATTCGGTCCATCTGGTCCGACTCATTTTTTGCTGCTGTAAGCACCTTATTCGGTACTTGGTTTCATCTTTGATTCAGGAGCCATATCTCTGTCCTATGCATGTTTGGATTATTTATTTACTTTGTGAATGAATGAACATGCTCTTGGTTTATATACTTGGAGTTTAGGTTGCAGGGCAGAATATAGGGGGCCGTAACCGTCCTTTGGCTTCTGATGGTGGTGATGATTCATTGGATAGACTGAAAGATATATACAGAACTGTGCTATATATATATATATTGTATATATATATATATATATATATATATAGTGCAGTGTAATAAGGATTGGAGCCATTGTCACTATCAACAAGAGATTGTCATTCCATTCAAAAGCGTTTACTATAAGAACAATGGAATTCCGTTCAGCCGAATTAAATGGTAAAAACAAAGACGTTCTTTCCTGTCAATAAGCCAACTATTGTCTTCCATCATAGAATAGAACTTTGACTTTAGCGGCAATCTAACCTATTGGAAATTTTATTGCCGTTAATCTGACAGTCACAGTCAAGTTCATCCTTGATAAAGAACTGATTTGACCTTAAAGATTCTTTGCTGCCGGCAGAAAGCTTGATTTATTGGTTCAATCAACAATTTAAAGGTTTTATATAGTTTTCTTCTTAAAAGCAAATATGTGACCAGCATACGGTTTGTTGCTTTCATGAAATTATGTAATGTGTACATAAGTTGAATATGTTTTATAATTGCTACATAAGCCAAGCAAAGAATTTGCATTGTTTTATACAATAAACACAAAACAAATAAAGTAGATCATGGTCGGTTAAAAATATGTAACATGGTTTAAAAAATACTGTATAAATTCCTGTTGTTAGGGGGATGAGTTTAAGGAAACTTGGGATATATACTGTGAAAAAAGTAGCGTGGTGAAAAAAGGAAATCTAGCCTTGAATGTTTTCTAATTAACCTGTATTTTAGACATCTGATTTTTTATTTTATATATATTTTTGCTCCTTACCACCTATCGTGAGAGGCTTCTTCACGCCCTATGGATGCATTATTATTCTCTCCCTTCCACCTGCCCCCCAATAAACTCCCTGGCATACATATTTTCACACACACTCACATTTACACAAACGTATACACACTCACACTAACACACAGACATTCATGCTTACAAATACTTACATTAACACACACCTATACAAACACATAGTCCCTCTTACACACATTCATGCTCACACACTTACACGTACACATTCATTTTGCACCGGCCCGCGGGGCAATTGTCCTCCTGCCCCCAAGTCCAGCCTATCTCTGGCTCCAAGCTTCTATGAAGCAATCTTATCGTCAAAAGGTATTCTGAAAATTATTTTTATTACCGAGAAAAAAAGCACAGAATACTTAGCTGTAGTTTCAATAAATTAATTTAGATATGAAAAAAAGCCATGGCTGAACCTGTCCCCTACCTTTAAGCTTTTCCAGACACAAGGAGAATCTAAAGACACAATACATAGTTAACATTGTTTTTTTTATTTAATGTATTTATATGTATAGTCTCATTGTTATATATCCTTTTTATATTTTTAACACAAGCTGTATATGAAAGTTTCATTATAAGAGCATTTCTATCAATCGTTGAATTCTACCGATTGATGAGAATAGGACAGTTGTTCCCGGAATTGTTTTGAAATGTACAGAAATATGGTTTTTTTTCCATACATCGGCGGATAACAAAACTCTGAAAATAATATAAAATTTGACTATGGATGACTGCAACTCAAAGTCATTGTTTCACTTCATTAAGATGATTTCGATGCTGTTTACAAAACCAGTGGGACATGTTGCTCTCCTAATGAGAATATAGCTTTCAAATTAAGTAGAAGCTCATTTCTGTCTCCTATTTGTAGTTCCCCGATGTCCCCATCCACTTATTTGTCTGCAACCAAGGTATTTAATGACATCTTTATTTTTGCTTCACACTAAAACATGCAAACAAACATCCACTTGCATCTAGAGCAATGTTCCCCAAAGACCATTTGTTTATTTGTGACTCTCGACGTCTGAATCCCAAGGGAAGCTGAAGAACGAAATCCCCAAACCGTAAATGTGAAGAAATATATTTTCCCATTAGCTTATGATATCCAGACGGGGTTTGAGATTTGCTTTAGTTGCACGCATTAACTGTTTTTCGGCAATCAAGGCATGAGAAATTTATCATCTAAGTTTCAACTAGACATATATTCGGCTCCACTTCCAAGATAGTAAGTTAGTTTAGTAAGTAAAGCCTCAGTATATTTATACTTGAAATATTCCCCTTGTGCCCTAGGTGTGATCAAAGACAGCACCCATAGCTGCCCCCTCTGCAGCCCTCATCCCCACTGCAAAGCAATAGGGTATGACATCACATCCCCGGACTCTGTGACCTAAAGACATCCCTGGACTCTGTGACCTAAAGGTGTACAGCGCTTTGGGTTTTATGAAGGCTCTGGTTGGGTAAATTGCCTTGTATCTGGCCCAGTGGAGGGGCAGATCACCCAAGAGGGCAATCTGTCCCCAGGTTTTTTGGCGGGGGGACTGCCACCCCCCCAGTTGACCTAGGCCAGAATACATCACTGCTTGTATGCTTTTGGATAAGCTGCATTGTCATGCATTGCCCTACATATCATGCACTTAACAGTAACAGTACAGGTAATAGGTGATACATAAAAAATAATATTTTTTTAATATATTCTATTACATTTACTTATTTGTTTTATCCCATTTTGACAGTTGATCCTTGAATGATTGAATAGAAGGTAACTGGACTAGCCTCCCAGCAGAAGTGAAAATAAAACTTTAGACTGAGCAAGAAGAAACTGACTAGGAGACCCAGGAAAACATGGCTTCACTTGGAGACTCCTGGTCAAACCTGGAGAGTTCCTAGGCCTTCTAGTGAAGTGCAGTTGGTATCTCTGTAAGGCATGGCTCATTCAATGTGATCACCTATGTTATGCTGGCAGGGTTTTGGACTGAACCCTATAGTGAAAAGTATTGTGAGGGGTACCAAAGTCTCTGTTCTCAAGTGTAGCGTGAAGATCCCACTAAGGTCAAAATGTTGCCACTCATTAGAGTGTGAATGGCTACCTTTGTTATTTTTATATCTTATTATTGCGATGGTGTAGGGTAAAATCTCCTGACCTAAAGCACTTTGTAATTTTCATTGTTCACCCCTTCATTTCAATTCATACTTATTCCTCTTTGATGCCAGAAAAAATCCCCTTAATCCCCCTGCTATAATAATTCTGGAGGTTGGCATACGTACGTAACATGCTTTATGACTCTCGCAAAGTGAATAAGTACTTAAACAATTAGTTTATTTTAGAAGGTTAAATGACTGCTTTGAAAGCTGGAGGTTTCCTGGTATCGGTATAATTATGAGTAAAATTATGCAGTTTATCATTGTTTAAAAAAAACAACATACAGTAGCTTGAATATTTTAAAGTAATCGCAAATGTGAATTTTCATTCAGTTCAGTTAAAGAACGCTGAATATGGAGACTTGGATTTGACCAAGGCTTAGTTAATATCATAACATAGACCTAGTCAGAACATGGACAATGTTGTAATATTTAGATATATGCAGTGCTTTATTGATGTTGGAGGCTGCCCTAAGGGCATCCCCTCCACGTCATGGTCTTTAATGCTGAGTGCCGAGATGCGCCGTGCCAGGATGAAGTAAGCTACAGGAGCTGTGTCAACTCAGAGTGGTCCTCCATAGTCTTAACGGGCGAGTTGGGGTTATCAGGGATCTCCCTTTGAAGCTACCCATTAAATAGTGGAGCTACTTGGAGCCTGATTGCCCAGAAGGCCGATTGGCTTCCCATTAGGCGGCAATATGGAATATGACATATGATGGGACGTTGGCGGATCACGTTCAAGGCGAAGGGCCAAACATTAGCTCCAACCAGCCCATTTCCTACTAACAAAACTTTTTAATTTGTTTCTATCCCTTTTAAGAGACATGCGATGCGAATTCCATTGTACGGCACTACATGCCGCTATATAAATCGATAAAAAAATAATAAATGCCTTTTCGTAACGGTTTTCAAAGGGTTAATTTTGTATGAAGAGGTTGGATTTTTACAATTAGTTTCCCGTTAACCTTGATTCATGAAAAAGTTTCGCTCAGTAAAAGGTAGGACGATAAAATATTTTACAATGATGCCCCTGTCATCGACTTGGTTCCCGCTTGTCACACAGGGAATAATAGCTTGTCTCGGACTTTAATGGATTTATCTTTGATTTCTTGGACGTTTCATCAGCTCCTCTTAAAGCTGTTTCAACTGAAGCCGTAATGGACTGGGGTCTGTGTAGTAGACGGGGATAAGCCAGATACACGCATGAAGCGTACAGAAGAAATTTTGTCAGTCTACATTTTCTTTAACTTTTTTGTTTGGTAAATTTACAAAAAATAATTCATAAATATAAATAATCATTAATAAATATAAAACTTTGTTGTTTCGTCTTTTTTTTATTAACCTGATCCTAATAATGGTATGCTAAAAAAAATATTTATATTATTTTTTTTAGTCAATTTTATTGAATTGTGAATATTTCTGTATCTATCCCTCTTTTCCGCTGTCCTTAAGCAAAAGAATTCCGCAAGGAAATGCATTTTCATCACTTTTCCTCTTTGGATAGGTACGCCACGATACAGGTTATTTGTTATTGAATTACGTAACGCCTAATCCTGTTAGGAAACGCACAAAGGTTATTTTGTGGGATAGTAATACACCAGCCAGCATAAAGAGTACACAGATAGCCTCAGCAATTTTTATTTGCTGTTTAGACTGAAAAGGGTATTAGCAATACGTGACCTATCGGATGGTGGAACCAAATGAATAATTCACCGAACATTAGATTCCTGTTCTAGCTTAAAAAGTTGCGCACGGTTTTCAAACTTTTAAGGTCCATAAAAAATATTTTGGAGAAAATTTCTTTTAAATGTTTTCATTTGGTGTGACAGATGATGAAATGTTTTTGTATATATAATACAGAGTTAGTACACTTTATTGATGAAGGCAGGAACATGTAGGGTTAAACATTAACAAATAAATACATTGAGTTGGGATTTTCTATTTGAACTACTGTTTTACCCATGTGTTTCGCCAGACCTAATGATGTGTGTGTATGGGAGTATGTGAGTATGCGCATGAGTGTGATTTTGCCATATACAGCTGTTACATTACACACGGCAGTTTCCAATTTAATCAATATTGTCTGTCTGAAGATATCATGTTATATCTGAGCCAGGAACATAATATGTTATGGATACATTTAAAAGGGAATACTGTATCTCCCTCCCACAGTAAGAAGAATCACTAAGAGCACCATTCATTTACTTGAAGATTTGTTAGCGTTTTAGTTATCAATTGCTAAGCAGGAATGAAGCAGAAGATATGATGTCATACTGTGACAATCGTTCACCATCTGTCACTGATAAAAGCTGTTTCCGTGTCCATCGGGTGAGGGTATCTACAAGCAAGATGTGGGGTTTTTTTTTCGATTTTACAAAAGTCTGATGCTATAACAATGCCATAATCACAAACACTGCGGTAAATTAGTGGTGGTTCATACATGGCAATGAATATAACTGGGAGAATGACCCAGCGACCCTGGAAAGCAGCGCCAGGAGATTCCGGGTCACTTTCTTCAAGCAGGGGAACAGCGTTTGGCCATGTCTACTTTCCGTTGCCTACTCCCCCGTTGCCAGTTTGTTTAAGGATATAATACCCAATCAAAGCCACTTCCCAGTAGAAGCAGAGCTCGGGTAGCCTACTCAGGTAGAATCCCAGGTATAGCTACAAAATCTGACTTTGTTAAAGGATTATAAGAATAAATTGTCTCTTGCATGTAGCATCCTTCATCCAAGGTCTCTCTGTTTCATGAAGTCAAATAGGCAGGGCCAGTCCGGTGGTCCCAAAGAGGCTCTGGTATGTTAAGACGGCCACCTGATGATATGGGTGCGGCGGAGCGTATCCAGCTACTGGCCGCACAGCATCTCCTGCTGCCGGAGGGGCAGATTGGTCTTGTAATGAGGGCTGGTGGCCAGCGGACTACTGGATATCTGCCCAGTGTGCCAGATGGCCTAGGTCCGGGCTTGTGAGAAAGTATGGTATCTGCGCTTCATTAATAAAAAGATCATTAAATGTTATATGTGAGAAGGGAATAAAACATGTCTATATCTCCTGTACCCTATCGCTAGTAATCAAAAAAAATCTAAATCAAGAAGTATTTCAAATATACAAAATGGGATACAATGACTATAAAGGGTAGATGAGGGTCTCTAGAGCATAAAATAATCTATGCATTTGAGGTATTACTGTAATCAGGGAAAGTGGCTGAACATAAAATTGGATTATTGTTTTGCAATGACACCTACATTGTAGAAGAAATTCCAAGCAAAAATCACAAATTTTCTATTTGAAAATAGGTGTTTTCACTGAATTGGTTAAACCATATTTGGGTTTGTGAAGCAGCGGATTTTAAAATAAGATCCCAAATCATGAAATCTTTTAGCAATAAAGCAAAATTACACATTGGTGATCTTGAAGAAACGATGCCCTACGCAAATAAAGTCAGATGTCATGTAGGGATCTTGTGGATAACTTGTACATGTAGACTTTTAATCTTTATCACTCAAAACCAGATATAGATTGCTTTACTTAGCTCAGGAAGTACCGAGAACGTCTCCCGAGAAATGCATGAAATTCAAGATCATGATAGGTTTATCCTGTCCATATTATAAAACTATACGTGCTATTCCCAACATTTACTGATGTAACACTTAAGTGAATGGACACGTTATCGAATGACAATATTCAACAATCATCAACAAAAAAGGTAGCGATCGCATAAAATTTTCATTTCTACTAAGAGAAAGAAGAGAAGCCCATTTTAAGATTTTTTTTTTCTTATAGATCTTGGCATCCAGGCAGGCACACATCAAATATTTCAATCATGTATGTTTGTAAGCTTTGCTTGCACAATCTCTCATTATAGAACCTCATTATCGCTTAACAATGCAATGCGTGGTTGGTAACATTAATCAAGTAATATTTGGATTTTTATTGAAAAAAAAAAAAAATAGTCTCACTGCAGCCATTCTTTCAGTTTCTGTCTCTAGACAAATTTCAGACTTGACCTTAGGTTGGTCAGAGCTTGCGTCTGATTCTGACATCCTAATATTAAAGCCAGCTCAAAGCATGGTTCCCTTTATTCACATACAGTCACCGATTTAGGCGACTTCTTATTTGCATTGTTTCAGGGAATAAACCAAACGCTTGGAGGACAGATGGTCCTATCCAGGAGGACCAAGAACATGCTCTATAGGACCCGAAAGATGGTGAACTAAGCCTGAGCAGGGAGAAGCCTGATGGAACTCTAGTGGAGGTCCATAGTGGTTCTGATGTGCAAATTGGTCGTCTAACGAGGGAATAGGGGCAAAATTCTGATCGAACCATCTAGTAGGTAGTTCACTCTGAAGTTTCACACAGGATAGCTGATGCTCTCTGCTCCTCAGTTTTATCCGGTAAAGCGAATGATTAGAGGTCTTGGGGCCAAATCGATCTTAAACCGGAGCCAGGCATTGTACCCCAATGTTCTACATTTGTAAGCAGGTAGGGCCTTTTATTTTACCCAAGGGTAGCCCTCCTTGTGATGATTTAAGTTTGTCATAGCAGATGGTTCTCTGCATCAATTGTTGGAAATCAATGACGATAACAATGGAATAACTACCCCTTTAAATTATAAGCTCATCTTTAAAATAGACAATGCTTTCCTCCTAGCCATATTTTCCAAATCACAAGCATACTGGATTATTTTTATGTGGTTTGTACTAGAATCTTTGACGTTAGATCTTCTCATAAAAAAAGTTCTAATCTAAACACTACGTGTAAAATTATTTCCAAATTATATTACAGAAGAAAAAAATAAATTGATTAGGAGCTCTAGCAATCACATCTTGTAGAAACGATGTAATAACCCTGGCCTTAAGGTATTTCAAGCTGGATTCATTCATAGACTTAGCATGGGATTCAACAATAAGAAGAACCATAGGGGGTGATTTAGTAAGCTTCGAAAAAGCACTCAGACCGTTTTACCACCAAAAAGAGCTAATAAATAACCTTTTCTGACCCTCACAATCTCACAGAAGTGTTATTCACCACTATGTTTTTGCAACTTTGTCACACCATATAGGTATTTTATTTTTAAGTGTGCGGAAAACATTTTTTTTTGTACGTGCAGAATATTAATGATCTATTAGTTCTGATAAATAAGACATATTAGGCTGTCTTCACTGTTGGAAATAAATCAAAAGTCATCGCATAGCAATCCTCCCATGGACATGAGTGAAAAATTAGATTTAAAAAAGTATTTTTTTTCTCTGTATATTCTCAGTTTATTAATATACTGTATATATATATATATATATTTATATATATATATACAGTATATTAATAAACTGAGAATATACAGAGAAAAAAAATATTAAACTTTTTAAATCATATTATATATTAATTATATATATATATATATATATATTATATATATATAATATATATAATTTCTAATCTAATTTCTCCCATTGCAGTCTGTAGGAACAAAAATGCTATTGAAAGACTTGTGGCAGGGTATTTCTGGCATTTGAATCTATTCCGTGATCTATTATGATCATTTTTGATTTTATAGTAATGAGAGAATGAGAAAATCTGCTTTTTTCAGCATTTGGTCTCAGCTCATTGGCTGCGACGGATGCCACGTTGGATGGATATTTACTAAAACGTTTTACGTGACTTTTCTTTTTTCCATCCTAAACAAAACAAACAAAAATAAAACGTTCTTCTTAGAAAGGGCAGTAAAGCTCTAGAATCTACTTATAATGAAGGAATGTATTCAGGGGTATCTATAACAGAAGCGATTGATCTAGGGGTTATTCTAACTTCCCAGGGAGATGGAAAGGAATATTTTTCTTTCTTCAGTGAAATTGGCATGTGCTTAAAAGTGCTTTTTTGCTGCCATCTATATCCATCCAATTAGGGATATCTGGGTTGAAGGATGAAGTCAATTGCCTTTTTGTCAACCTTACTATGTAACTATGGATTTTGTAACACATTTTTATGACTTTTAAGGCTTTAGAACCCTGTGATACCCAACAAACGTTCTGAGCCACACGAAAAGAATGACACCGGCGCGAAACCTTTTAGTTTCTTTTTTTTGCAAACGGCAACATACGCAAAAACCACTCCGAACATTTATTAAGCTGCAGCAAGCAAATAAGCAATCCCGATATAAACATTATTTTTTTTTTTGGTTTCAGATAATTGTCCGCATTGGTTTGAAACGGTGAACATTTTCAGTTCAGGCAGTGAACTTTTGTAGCATCAACTGACGGGGAAAAAAAATTCTTCTACACAATGCCGGAGGGGAATTTAGCTTCCGATGTGCCAATCTCTATTGCCATTGTATTACAAATACGCTTTCTTACATTTCAACAGGGAAATGCATTTTTTTTTACCCATAAAGTTCTGGCATTATCAAAAGTGACATATAAGAATTTTAAAGATTTATATGGCTTTTGTTGTTTCCGAAAGGCATAGACTGTTGAAATGACAGATCAGAATCACCAGAGCATTCTGTCTGCAATATCAGATAATCCACAGGCAATCTTACTAGAAGCATCTTCCTAAACAAAAAAAAAAAATGGGAAAAAAGAATGATCCTTCTGTTTTCTCTTCACCCTTCTTTAATTACCTTTGTCGTATCTAACCTCCCAAGGTGTTATATGAAGAATCTATCGTAGAAACTGTAAGATGTTTAGATCATCTTGTAGTGTAGGCTACCGTTTATACACTATTTTTTATTCATTTATTTACCATTAAATGTTCTTATTTTAGAATGTATTTTCCAACATTATGTCGTTCAAGACAGCCCGGGGCTAGTATGTTAAAAAAAAAAACAAAAAAAAAACACTTTCAGGTGTACAGAATCTCAAATTGTATGGATTGTAGCCAGTGGTAGTCTTGCGATGGTATTTTTTATGCGACTATTAGACTTGTGGTTATGGACCAAAAACCATTTGGACAATCTTTTTGTTTGGTTTTTGGTCCATTTGTTTTCGGAAAGCGAATTTCATCTCCTGCCCTTTCGGTTGGGATGAAATTCGGAGGGCTTTTTTAATTCATAAACAAATTTCTTTGTCATTCAGCCGCATTCACTCTTATTCACACACATTTTGTTACACTCTTTCTCACTCTCTCCATGACACACTCTCTCTCTCAATGACTCCCTACCCGTTCATAGCTTCTTGTTTTCCTTTCCGTTCTCCATTTCTTTATTCTTTCTTCTCTGTTATCCACTTCTCCCGGTGATCTGCTGCATTACCCTGGCCTCCTGAAGGACTTCTGCATCAGAGCGGAGCTTTAGCGCGCGCCACAGGGACAATCTCTCCCATAATTGGAGGTTTTCCCGGTGGTGCGTGCCGAGGCTCTGCCCTGGTACAGAAGTGCTCCATGAGGCCAGGGTAACCCAGCAGATCACCGGGAGAAGTGAAACACCAGAGAATGAAAGAAGAATAAAGAGACTAAGAACACGAAGAAGTTGGAGAAGCGGAGAACAAGAAGTGGAGAGGAGACGGAGAAGGAAGAGAAACACTGAGAAAGAATGTGAGAGTGCATGAGAGGGTGTGAGAGCATGAGAGATCATGGGAAAGCATCACTGCAGAAAGTGAATTCAAAGGAACATCTGGAGCTTTCAGAATCGTATTGGTTTGTTTTGTTGGGGCTCTTTTCTCCTTTTCGGACGTTCGTATGATTTAAAGAAACTGGCAAATTTTGTTAAAATTAAAATTCATATGAAACGGATGCACAAGTATAGTTTCTAGTTAAGTTATACCGGTCAGTTTTAATCATATGCATGCCACCTTCTATCAATATGAACAGGTCACTGGACTATAGCAGTAAGTGTTGAATTCCAGTGCGTTTGATGGTCCCGGCCAGTGAAATCGGCTATTAGGTACAGATTAACTTTTTAAACCAACTACTACATTTGATATATAGTGAAAATATCTCTGGCTTTTATAAATATATGACTATTAGAGCGTGCAGCCGGTTGGTTTTCACGTTATTAGCAAATTGTTTTGTTCAAAATGAATGAAAGCTCTAGATGTTAACCCTGTAAACCAACTATTTCTATTAAAGCAAATATCTTTGACCTTTGTGTGTATATATATATATATATATATATATATATATATATATATATACACAGCATGTTGGTTTGTAGTTCATTTTCACATTATTAGCAAATTATTTTGTTGATTTAAAAAAGTTGATTTAAAAAAGCTGATTGAATTGCGTTCGTCACATCATTAATGACATGCAAGGTCGCTGAAATGAGAGATATACAATAAGCTGGTTATTTTAACTCGACACAAATTTGTCACCCAGAGACAGGCATGATAATAAGACTGAACATCGCCTTAGAAATTATTCTGTCTCGTTTGACACTGACATTCAAGAAGGTGCAGCAACTGTTGCTTTGCCAGCTCATTATTAATACGGGGTAATTTTTTGAAGGTCTTGCGACTGTTCAAAAGGACAAAGACACACATATATCAATTTTTTCCCCATACTGGGTGACTGATATAAATATATGATAACCGTACATGCATGCACAAACATACAAATGGGGTTTTCACATTAAAACAAATGCACACGAAAAGTGGGGTTTATTCACTAAACTGTGCACCATGAGTATTCCGACGAGATGATCTATCAAATGACATAGCATTGTTGTTATTGCAGCCAACACATTTTTCCTACATTTCAAGGGGACTCCTCAAATATTGACAAAACCACATCAACAATTCATCCGCCAATTAAATACCATACCTCCCAAGTGTCCCTGGTTAAGATAGACAGTCCCTCTTTAGGGCCCAAATCCCTTTATCTTTCCCTCCCTCTTTTCTGTAAGCTGCACCTGAGCGTATCACAGGTTCTACAGCCTCTGAAACTTAAGTGACCTTCTGTGGCACTGAATGGGTTAATATATACGCGTCTAATTTTTTCTCTTTCACGTTCTTGCTGCGCATAGTAATTAATTCCATAAAACACAATTCCAATATCAATCCACGTTCTAAAAGCAGAAGACCTGACTTTCATCTCTTTTGCTTTGAAGTCGTCTTTATTGCAACCTAGAAATATCTGGTTAAAAAGTGGGAAAATAACAAAAATTTGAACCATAGAGAAACGGGATGAGAAAATAAACCAAATATTTCCATGAAGTATAGAAAATAGCTATTGCTACTGCGAACATCAAAGTAATCATTTTTTCCAAGATACACTGTTTACCCATAAAAGCAATAAACCGTATTTCTTTAACCCATTGGTTAGGGTTTGGGACAGATGTCAACAGAGTAAATGCCGGGGAATATTGCTATTTCGTGAGCCGTATATAGGATTAAAATAACCAGCTTATTGTATTTCTCTCATTTTAGCAACCTTGCATGTCATTAATGATGTGACGAATGCAATTCAATAAATTGAACAAAATAATTTGCTTATAATGTGAAAAAGAGCTATAAAGCATATACTGTGTATATATATATATAATATATATATATATATACATGAATGATCCTTGCTATTAGCATATTTATATATATATATAGAGAGAGAGAGAGAGTTTCTAATATCATTCCTGGTATATGACCAGAGATGCTTAATTGTGGCCTCTGGTCATGTGATACAAGAAAAAAGGACTGTAGTAATAAAGTTTGTAGTCTTTGTTGCCATAGCAGCAGAAAACATTCATGTGATAAAACCCTTTGTAAAAGTACAATTACGCTATTTCTTTATTGTTTATTACATTCTGTAATTTTTCAGTTTAAGATGAAATAGCGTGTTTGTTTTATTGGTTACCAGAAAAATAATTGTTTTCTAACCTTTGACAAATATTTAAAGCATTTTTTTACATTTTTCTTTTTTAAATTTGCCATCGAGATGCAAACTCTTTCTTGCCTAAATGGTTAATCGCTGTAAGTTTATTTTTTGTATCAGGAAGGGATTTAAATTTCCATTAGTGGCACGTTTTCCTTCCTACAGATCAAAAGAAAAGTGATCCGACAAAGGGTGAGTTTAATGGATTTTTTAAAAAAAACTTTGCCAAAATGTGACAGAATTGAAAATAACACTAAATGTTTTCTTTGACCTGGATTTTAAACTTCTTTTCTAACTAATCATGAGCATACATGGCACAATTTATGCCAGGAGACTACTTTAAATCATATTATCAGGTATTTAATCAATGCTTTTTCCTTGTGCTCATCGCAAAATATCGCTTAATTAAGATGCAATCCTTTTTTTGGCTTTTTTTTAAATTGAAAAACCCATAATCGGTGATCTTGATCTACCTCTTGGTACAAAAGTTGGGTAAGTAATAGGTACGAACTGTTTTTTTAAATATTATGATAATTTTTCCATTACCAGGGGTATATGAGTTGAATTCTATCTTGAGCATGCTAGGAATTATTTGGAAACATAATGTTCACATCTATGCTTCTATGTTTCTTCTATGTTATGTTGCATTGAGCTATTCCTTTAATGTGATATTACAGTGTTTATAT
>VKOC01000617.1:0-18940 GCA_009364415.1 Spea multiplicata
TCCCAAGAGCTTACAGTCTAGCGGTATAATGGCAGACCCTGTCCCCAGGAGCTTACAGTCTAGCGTTATAATGGCAGACCCTGTCCCCAGGAGCTTATGCTCTGATGTTTTTAATCCGTTTCGTCTCCCGGTGTATGGTTCCTGTCTGTTGCGTGTTGAAGGGGTTCTCGGATGAGGCGGGGGGTCTCTCTTGTATTCAGTCCTGAGATGGTGTTTCCTTTTGTTACTTAGGGCGGTAGTGGAGACCGTGCACCGACTGGATCTGATTATTAACAACAAGACCGCCTACCAGGAAGTGTTTAAACCTGAGAATATCAGCCTCCGGAACAAGTGAGTTCCTCGGCTCCCGCATTCAAATTCTAACCGTATCCCACGACATTAACTATACATTATACGGGGCCAGCTCAGCCCCTCCTGCAGGAGAAATTAGCAGGGACCAGCCCGTGATAATGCAGTGCAGAGTTAGGGGCTTGTAAGATAATCGCAAGCTCCCGTTTTTAGTGTGTAAGAGCAGCCAGTGATTGAGTTGTAGTTACGGGGCAGCATTCCCCAGAGGTGGTAGTTCACCTGGGTAGTTAAATGCCTGCACATTCTGGAGGTGGCATTGATTGGCAGGGGCTGCCCTGGTCCTATTCGTCTCCTTTTATTCTGCCTGAAACCTATTCCTCCCCTCCTTCAGGCTGCGAGAGCTCTGCGTGAAGCTTATGTTTTTGCACCCCGTGGATTATGGCCGCAAAGCCGAGGAAGTCCTGTGGCGCAAGGTGTACTACGAAGTGATCCAGCTCATCAAAACAAACAAGAAGGTACTTGGCGTGGGGCTGTAACAGGTATTGTTTATAACCGCGATTGGTGCTTGGGGTAACGGAGCTTATACCCTCTCCGCAGCACATCCACAGCCGCAGCGCCCTGGAATGTGCGTATCGCACGCACCTGATCGCAGGCGTCGGGTTTTACCAGCACCTCCTTTTATACGTACAGTCTCATTACCAGCTGGAGCTGCAATGCTGCATCGACTGGACCCACGTCACGGACCCGCTGATCGGTCAGTCATTTTCTGTGTTTGTATTCATCGTCTGCCCGGCCGTTAGGTTGCCAGTGAGTGAGTGTGAGTGTGTGATGTCTGTTTCTGCCCCAGGCTTCAAGAAGCCGGTGTCCGCTTCCGCCAAAGAGATGGAATGGGCGCAGATGGCGTGCCATCGATGTCTCGTGTACCTGGGGGACCTGGGTGAGTTGGATTTACCGACTTGTGATATACATAGCCTTATATAGCTTGTGCTTTATGATCGCGCATAAACACTCTTTCCTCACCACAGCTCGGTATCAGAATGAGCTGGCCCTCGTGGACACCGAAAGGCTGGCCGAGAGATTCTACTACCAGGCGCTGACGGTCGCTCCGCAGATCGGTAAGACATATGTTTATAGCCACATTTTCTATGGATCCCTTTGGCGGAGGTAGTGGTGACTCCAACCGCGGAGATGTCAAAACCCAATTCCCTTCCGTCTAATGAAAATAAATGTGGCCCTTTCTTCCGTAGATAATGGGGACGTACAGCAAAGAGTACATCGTCAGTGCCCCACGTGACTCTGTTGCTGTATATGTGTTAGAGCGGTGGACGTAGCGCTCCATCTAAGGCTCTTTTTAATGGGAATTGTCCGATATTTTGATGCAATTCTGCGTAGTCCTAGATCAGTTACATATCCCGACATTGTTGGTTAATTGCCAGGTATATCGTCGGCGTCCTCCCTGGGACCGTAGCCGCGCGTTCTAACTGCTAATAAATGTTGTTGTCGCAGGAATGCCGTTTAACCAGCTGGGCACTCTGGCTGGGAGTAAGTACTATCACGTGGAGGCCACCTACTGCTACCTGCGCTGGTGAGTCCAGGCCCTTCTTCTTTAATGTACCGGTTAAGTCAGCCATAGAAGGGTCTTGTTTGGCTTCTTCTTTTCTTTTCATTCTTTGTGTTTATCTCCTTAGCATCCAGTCCGAGGTGTCTTTTGACGGGGCCTACGGGAACCTGAAGAGGCTCTACGAGAAAGCGGCCAAAATGTATCACCAGCTGAAGAAGGGTGAGACCAGGAAGCTGCCTCCCAGCAGGAAAAGGTGACTGGGACAGATGCGCATGTGGTCTCAATGAGGGGATTATGGGACATGTTTTGGATAGACTATAAACGTTGTCCGTGTATTTAATCTCCCCTCCTTCCTAGGTGTAAGGATATAAAGAGGTTCCTGGTGAGTTTCATGTACCTACAGAGTTTCCTGCAGCCAAAGAGCAGGTGAGCGCCGCTTTAGCAAACGTCTCATTTAGAGGATTGTTGTCATCAAACACTGTCAGTGGTTTAATTTGGCTTTATGACGTAATGTTTTAAGTTTATTTACGAAAAGGTCATTTTCTGTGTCTAGCTCAGTCGACTCAGAGCTGACCTCCCTCTGCCAGTCTGTGCTGGAGGACTTCAACCTCTGCATGTTTTACCTACCGTCATCGGCCAACCTGAGCTCCGCCAGCGAGGATGAGGAGGAATACGATGGAGGGTATTCCTTCCTGCCCGAGCTGCTGGTATTCCGGATGGTAGCCATCTGCCTGATGAGCGTCCACAGCCTCAAGCGAGCAGGTAGATGAATATGGCCAGTGTCTGCTTAATGCCTGCGGTATTCTTGTATCATGGTATGGTTGTATGTTGAGCATCTTCCGTTTTTCTGCAGATTCCATGCAGTACAGCACGGCCATCGCTTTCACCCTTGCCCTCTTCTCCCATCTGGTCAACCACGTTAACATCCGACTACAGGCTGAGCTGGAGGAGAATCCCGTGCCCGCCTTCCAGAACGATACCCCAGGTAAGCGTCTCCTGACGACCTCCGTGACCATCCTCACATGAGCGGGGGGGCTGTTTGTGAAATAAAGAACACATTTTAATTTTTTATTTTTTTTTTAATAGATGACCCAGATTCAAAAGAGATTTCAGATGTTATCGCGAGAGACCAGGTAACTGAGCCGGAGATGCCAGGGAGTCAGGTGAACAAACAGCTGAAGCCAAAGAATGGCAAGAAGAGCCACAAGTACTCGCGCCTCTCTCGTCTCCGTAGACGTAGGCATGCTCGGAAGGTGGATGAGAGTGATTTGAGCGAGGGTTTCGACTCGGACTCCAGCCGCGGCTCAGGCAAGGGTAGCGAGAACTCGGAGAGTGCGTCGGAGAAGAGCGACGAGGAGGCTGCTTTTGATATGGAGACAGACTCTGATATGAACAGCCAAGAATCACGTTCCGACTTGGAGGACATGGATGACGACAATGGAGAGGAGAACACAAGGTCTAAAGAAGCCAAACATACCTCAAAAACGTTGGCAGAGGAGCACGAGATAAAGCCCGGTAATGCCACCAATTCCGAGCTCCCCGAGCCACCGGCAAACGGACCGGTGCCAGCTAGCGGCGAATCCAGCATCGCCAGCAACCTGCAGGCTATGTCAACACAGATGTTTCAGACCAAGCGCTGCTTCCGTCTTGCGCCAACATTCACTAACATGTTTGTGAAGCCCACGACGGAGCCGGCCGCCCCCACCTTGGACAAGGCTGTCCCTCTAGTGAATGGTGACGTGGGGAAGTCTGTCCCGCCAGAACAAGGTAGAGGCTGCCAGCGTGCTAACGGGAGCGCCGGGATGCTTAGACATGGTTTTACCCAATTATTGATGTTTTAATTTGGTTTTCAAAGAAGAGGCTTCGGATTCTGAGGAGAGCGTTCTGAGTAGCAAGTCGTGTCGCAATGAGAGGAGCCTCCAGGAGAGATTAGAGATTATCACCAGCGAGGGGCTCCTGACCAGCGTCAAGACCTTTCTCGACTGGCTGAGGGCCAACACGGACATTATTGTCATGTGTGCGCAGGTAGGAAGCGTCGCCTCCGCTGTAATGTCCTGAAGTTAACCGTTTCTCCTGTTTTGATCTGAATTTTCAGACATTAATAATTGCTGTTGGGTTGGTTTGGGGTTTCCTGCCGCCTTTGTGCGACTTTGAGTATTTCTGCAGAGCTAGGATATTCCTTGTGTGCTTTTGTGGCAATAAACCCCACGCAGAAATATTTCTCCCCTTGCATTCAGAGCTCTCAGAGTCTGTGGAACAGATTGTCCGTTCTTTTAAATCTATTACCGGCTGCATCCAAGATCCAGGAATCCGGTAAGACACGCGGTTATTTCATTTGTGTAGCTGGCTGATAGTAGTAAGAGGTTATATATTATTATATATATATATATATTTATTATATATTCCTCGTCTCCTGTCTCAGGGATCACCCTGCGCAGCGAAGTGAAGACCCTTCTCCAGGAGGCTGAACTTCCTGAGATCCGAAACCACGTGCTGCTCCCGGAGGACACTGCCCTGCGGAACCTGCCCCCCCTGAAGGCTGTGCGCAAGAAGCTTCATTTTGAGCAGGAGAGGCCGGCACTCACATCTCTGGAAGAGGTAGGACGTGAGTGTTACTGGAGCTGTTTCTTTAAGCTTTGTTTCCGGTTTGTGGTACGTTAAATGCCTCGTTGCTCCCGCAGTCGGTCGTGCGGTGCTGCTACATCCGAAGCTTCGGCCACTTCCTGACTCACCTGCAAGTCAATGTCCTGCACTTCAACCCCGAGCTGGGGATCTTCACCAGCATCTCCGACTCCGAGCAGGACAACCTCCTCCATCAGGCGCAGGCTCAGTTCCGTATGGTGAGTGAAACACTTGGTTAAGGTACTCTTAAGAAGATGACAGACAAATCTAACCCTGGGCTTCTAAAGATGCTGAGTATGGCACCCCACTTAAACCAACAGGACACAGCTCTTGATGGTTCCGTGCCACCGAGACGTTCCTGTAGGGTATAATGCAGATGCCTTCTGTTTGAGAGAATGAACGTGCGCGCTCTGTTTAGGCGTTTAACCTCCCCTTGTGACGGGCCGTCTTTCACCGCGGTGACTTGTTAGACAGACGGCGACAGCTGGCGGTGGAAATAGTAACTGTCACTTCCGCTGGGATGAAAGGCGATCTTGCGGCGTCTATCCGCTGCCCTGACCCAGCCAAGTTTACTCAGCTTATCTCTCTGTCTCAGGCTCAGGAAGAAGCACGGAGGAATCGGCTCATGAGGGACATGGCACAGCTGAGGCTCCAGGTAAGTAGCCTGGTGTTTGGGTTATATGGGTGAGATGCTTTAGGGCTAGCTGTGGTCAAACTACTTTAAGACTGCTGGCTGCGGATCATGGGCTCTGTAAACGGTCTTCATGGAAAGCATCCCAGCCAAGGAGGCTACGGAGTGTGCGTGAAAAGTAACCCGTTCTCCTCTTCCAGCTGGAGGTCTCGCAGCTAGAGGGCACCCTGCAGCATCCCAAGTCACAGTCAGCCATGTCTCCATACTTGGTCCCCGACACCCAAGCGCTCTGCCAACATCTGGGCATCATCCGGCAACTGGCCAGCAGCGGCAGGTTCATCGTTATCATCCCGCGTACAGGTAATGGACAATTGATATATACACCGGAAGCCAGGCCTGTCCTGTGTTTGATGTGTTGATGTCCGTGTTCAAACATATCCAGTGCAGCGCATGTTCTCTCGAGCACTGACCAGCTTTATGAGCAACACGTCTGCAAAACAACCGGCATAAGACTACCTTGTGCTTGATGTTAAATTGCACCGATTTCTGGTCCTTGAACTCTTCTCTTCTCTTCACGTCCAGTGATAGACGGCTTGGACTTCCTGAAAAAGGAAAATGCTGGTGCCAGAGATGGGATCCGATATCTGGAAGCAGAGTTTAAAAAAGGAAACCGGTACTGTGATATTTGTGATGCTATACACTTGTGTGTATATATATTTATATGAATTTTTATTATTATTTGGACTTGATTTGGCTTTTCTGTAATTCAGGTATATACGCTGTCAGAGAGACACCGGTAAAAGCTTTGAAAGAAATAAGTTGAAGAGGCAAGACATGAATGCATGGTAAGGAACGGCAATCCTGGACCTTTCCAGATCAAGTTCCACCCGGTGAAGCCAATCTAACTTTTACCCGCAGAATCACCGATCAGTGCCTGCTCTGGTATCGCTTGCCACTTAGGTGCCAAGTCATTATTTCAGGGCACGGTTTGTACAATCGGCACGATTTTTCCCTCCTCCTGGTCTCTGGCCGCAGCTCACTGTCTCTCTTATTCCTTCAGGCTTCTGTATAAAATCCTGGACAGCTGCAAACAGCTCACCGTGTCTCAAGGGGGCAACGAGGAGGACACGGCCGGGATGGTGACGGTTATAACGGGCTTAGCCCTCGCGGAGACAGACTGCCTGACGGCCGCCATGCAGGTCAGTACCGCGTGAGATGAATGGGCCGCTGGGAGTGTTCTCGTTCTCTATGCTGGTCTTATAGGTGCAATACATTTTCTTTCTAGATAATGTATATTAACCGCCTGTGTCATTAACGTCAAAGCCCCAAAGCGTTGTTTTTTCCCCCCCCCAGCACAAATATATGTTTTATAGGGAACACAGGAAATCTTTGTGCTTTTAAATCCCGGGTAAATGGTTCTTTTCTTTGAGTTTCCTCCGGCCGTTTGTTTTGACTTTGACTGGCTTGTGATTCTTTGGGTGCCTTCGTTTGAAGATGTTTATGGCAGGAAGGGTCCTACTGGTTTGATACTGGGGGTTTATAATATCAAAGGGTTGGGTTTTTCCCTTCGCTGTCCTGCTGGGGCCCCCGCGAGCCCCGTTAACAATGCGTTATTGTTACAGAGTGCTTTACAGGCGGCCTCCAACGCCAGCATCGAAGTCAAGAACGTGCTGAGCTTCTACAAGCAGTGGAAGGAGATGGGCTGAGCGATGGCCGCCGGCGCAAGCCCTGGAGAATAATCTTGGGACCCCTCCCCCCTCTCAGCCGCCGCGTTCTCCTTCCAAATCACAGATGGGCGACCAAAAGGTTAAACCTAAGAAATTGGAGAAAAAATATAAATATATACATCGGCAGTTTAAAAAAAAAAAAACTTTACCGGCAAGATAACGCGTCCTCTTTTGAAAGTGGATCTACGTGCGGCTTGGAGGTGGGCTGTCATGGCGGAGGACCGGGAGAAGCATGCTTCCCGAGGGCCACGGGGCTGATCATGGCGTTCCTGTATGACCCGCGTGTTTCAGGTGTGCAGACACGCCTCGGACCCGCTTACACAAGCTGCGGGTCATCTTTCCTTCCGTGTGATGTTTGGTGATCTGACGGAAAAATGGGCTCACCCCGCGATCCTATTACCTGCTCGTACCCCTAATTACCCCCTATTACCCCTCCGTTCCCAAACCTCTCCGTCCTCTCCTTCTATTCCATTTCCTGTTTTCTTTCTTTCTTACCCCAAAAGCTTTCGTTTGGGAGCAGGCGTTCGGATGATAAAATAAAGAAAACAGCAATATTTTATCTGATGTAACTGACTTTATCTTTTGGGTGAGTTTATGAGAAGGGGGAGAGGTTTCGTGACCTCGTCCACGGAAAGCGACACCAACCAGTAGCGTTTCAGACCACTTGTCACGTTAATGTTTTTGTCATGGTTCAGAGGTTTTTTTTGTGTATCATAGGGGTATATCGTGTTTCCCACCACCTGCCCAGCGTTCTCATCCTGATTGGCTGTGCGTATTGCATCTCTGAATAAAGTTTTCTTTGTTTTTTTTCCCCGCTTTATGAGAAACAAGCCTGGCACCTATAGGGTTTTTATTGAAACCCCAGCCTCTGCCTACCTCTGGTCGCTTTCCATACGTTCTTTTAGCTAGAGTTTGTCATTGGAGTGTCAGCTCTGTGTGAAAGTTTGTCCGAGGGGAACTTTCCACCTGTTGTCCCCGCTCTTATGTTTGGGGGATCATACGGAAAGCCCCGATAAAGGCTTTTGTTTAGCAACTAATCCTCAAGCAGCCGAGCCGGCGGTTTATTGTCTGCCTGCATTCCCTTGGCAACGTTTCTGTGCGCAGCAATGCTGAATTTTAATGAGATGTGGGGGCATCTCTAGCGGAAGAGAAAGGCATGACTTTAACCCTTTCTAATCATGGGATCCCAACACTGCATTGCTAAATCTCACAATGGAGGGGTTAATTTCTCTGTATTCTCTCCTAAATCTTATCCAGATGCGTAATATTAAGCTTAGCACGCAGGAGAGGATGTGTAATAACTAACACTGAGAATTAAAGGGACAGTCCCTACTTAATATAAATCTCAGTAGCAAACAGCGCCCCCCACAGAGAGGAAAGGATGTGAAGGGAACTGCGCTTATACGTTCTGAGACCTTAAAGGGATTCGCAGTATTTTGACACTGCAGAAGCTCATCAAAATTTGTTTTTGTTGCTTTACACAAATATGTTAAGACCTTTACAAAGGTTTTGTTTGGCTCCTTATTTCCCTGCTGACTGGCTTTTCATGGTACGGATTGTGTATCATCAGTTTCTACGCTGTTTTACCTGTGCTGACCAATGTCGGTCATCCCAAGAATCTGGAAGCACTGATATAAATGTATCTGTATGTATACATTGTGCCGACCCGGGTGTGCGTGTGCGAGAGCCCATTGGGATATGCCATGAGTTTGAACTTTACATTTGCTAGCAAATAATCTAGTGCAGTGTATAGGTGAACCTGTATCCTATATGTATATATATATCTATAGATATATATAATTATAGTGCCGCAATGTTCTAATTAGAATGCTGGCAGATTATTAATTCCAACACGGTACGGTGTGTTCATTTTAATGTTATTGTTCTCGTGTTTAATTCTGAGCGCAGGTAGAAATTAATTGCCCTGCTCGTTTCACCCGCCCCAGTAGCCTAAGAGTTAAGAGAGGCCGGCTGCAGGGTTCTAGTCCGGTTCTATTCATCGATACTCTGTGTAACTCTATATTGCGCCCCGCAATGTTCTTTGTAAGCCCCGGGGGCCATTGAAAGAGGTGGAATACGATGCATTTGGGCTCACAATGGTGGGTGTATCCTGAAGGGGTTTGGGGTCAGGGAGGAATCTGGGGCCATTTCAAGGCAGGACAAAGAACCGTCTTGTGGAGTCGGATCGGCTGACTGGGAGCCGCCGGCCAATGAGAGTCCGCAGAGATCGGGGGGGGGGGGGGGAGTCCTGGCTTCGGTCCAGCAGCTCAGCCAAGGAATTCTCTGAAAATCCAGCCGGTGAAAGCAGATCTGCCCCACGCAAGAGGGCGAAGCCGGTGTCCTGTCCTTAAACGCCTGCATCACCCGCGAGGTCCGGGGGGCACAGAGGGACTCATGAAAGCCGGCACGGCCAGGATCAGGTCAGTGTCAGCGGGTGGATTGTGGGCTCGGGGGGCTGATCGTCCCGTCTCGTTCCCTGGTGGGTAACGATCGTGTTCCGCGCGTGCCTTTGTTCCAGCCGGGATTACCGTGTTCTCAGCACTCCGTAAATCAGAATGACTTCAGTTTCCTGAGAATAGCATCGTGCGCCCCTGCTCTGCAGAGCTAGCAATCTAATTGCACATTTTGCAGGAGCCGCCAATGATCAGCTGGCACGGGGTCGCAGGTGAACACACACTAAGTCAGGAGCGGAAAATTGGCCAAAGCTCAGATTTTCTGCAACCCACAGTTCCTCAAACTTCAGTAAAGGGCGTTATTCACAGCCTACTCTGTCCCGGGGGGGGGTCCGGGATCCACAGAGTCCTGGGATAAATAGGGGGTCTTCACCCCGAGACTGTCCCTCAATTGTCCTGCTCCCCTTTATGAACCACATGACTCCTGTCATATATATAGAAGCAGGAGTGGATGCATGGAATGATTTCTCTACAGAGGTGGTAGAGTGACATAACTCGACTTAAATGAGCAGAGAAATTTTCTTTTCTCCTATAAAACTAACTCTAAAAATCTTTTATTCTGGACAGTGTCTGGAAACAGCATGCGTCCCGAAATAATTAATTGCGATACAATAGCTCAGTACATCCGTCCGAACCCCTGGGTAACAGGCGACTGTCAGAGAGGAACGCGTGGGGAGAGGGAAGACATCGTTCAGGAGCTATAGCATTTCATATCCATACCTCCCAAGTGTCCTTGCTTAGTTTGTTCAGTCCCTCTGAGTCCCAAATCCCTATGCCCCTTCTCTCCTAGTTCAGAATGTTTGCTGGGTGTGAGGGTATCGCAGGGTTCTACGGGCCTAAAAGCCCCGATAATGTGTATAGAAACGACGGGGAATGTCTTTGTAAATGTATCGCTGGACTGTGGCACGTGGTCTACAGGGGTTGGGGCTGCAGGGGCAACAAACAGGACTCAGCGAGTAGTCTGCGTGGGGCCCGGCGGCTTTTATTTATGGGACGGCAGCCCCCTATTCGCTTTCTGGCACACCGGCTGTTAATGCGCTTGCGATATTTTTCCAGAACCCGGTCCAGTTCTCCAGTTAAAGCCACCAGGAGCCCAGGCGGCCCCATCTTTCCGTCCGGGGCAGCTGTATAAATAATATATACATAGATAATACAGCTGCTGTGCGCTTTCCACTGCGTGGCCCCCATGGACCCTCTCCAGCGTAACGCGGAGACATCTGGAATAAATGTCTGCGCCTGGGAGCGGCAGGCGTGGAGGAAATAATATCGGCGAGAGCGTCTCGCTTGCACAATGCCTCCGATCTGTCTCGTTTCCTCACTCTTCCTCTCTCTCTCCATCCCATATGCCGAGCTTCTGCTTCTGCTCGTCTCGGGCATCTTGCTTCATTTCCTCTCCTTTTCTTTTCTAAACCCGTCTCTTTTTTTTTTAGAGCGAATGCTTTGCTGGAGCAGAGCGTCTCATCTGGGGGTTTGAAGGAGCAGAATCAGACCGTCTCGACCCTCGGAGAAACTCAACTGGACTCAAGATGCTGACGATCAAACTGCCCCAGCTTCTGAGCGTTCATCAGATGCCAAGGGTGAGTGTCTCTGATTATCCTACCCCTTATCCTAAAGTAAAAGGTACCACCAATCCTCGGGCATCACTCCACGTAGGTACCTACTCGCTCACTAATGAGCCTAAAGAAGGCAGAGGAACGCCTTGGACTCTGTAGCCCATGTCCTTCACCTGCTACCCATGCCAGGCAGTTCCTTAAATGAGTTAGTAAGGTGGGCAAATCGGGCAGGTGACCGGGCCATTTATTTTTATTATCTGATGTAGCGCCATCCTATTCCGTAGCGTTGTACAATGTACTGGACCGTATGTAAGCGTGAGTCCATGCCACGCTCTTATCCTCTCCCCGACGGTTTAATATCCTGAAGAATGCGGCACGGCCCACGGCTTACGGGGAAGAAAATCCCGCCAACGCAAACTCGAGTGTTTGGAGAAACGCTTACTCTGATTTAAAGGGGTGTTAACTATTAACAAATGAGGAGGAAAAAAAGTGTTTTTTTATGGTACTCTGTTTTTAAAGCATAAAAAAAATATATATAAAAAAGGATGATTGGCTGCTTGGCGATGCAACTAGGACTCCATGGCCCCCAAGTAAGTAGCGCCCCAAGATCCTGAAGCCGGAGGCGCCCAAGCATTTATAACAAGGGATCATCTTCTTTGGCTCCAGGATTAACACCTTCTCTGGGTGTAGGTGCCTATATGATGTGTATTGTACACCTGCAAAGTGTCTCTGTTTAGTTCAGCCAGTCCCTCTTTCTATCCTGTACCAAGGTCCTCTCCCATCTTTTGCGTTTTTGTTCCCCACTTCATTTAAAATCACAAACTAGTCGTAGGCCACCAGCATAAACATCTAAATGATCAGTGGGTCACCCCTAACCAAGCAAAGGCTAGAAGTAAAGTCATAGGGAAGTCCACACCCCGCCACATTGTGGGTTTGGATTAACCCCTTCAATGTTCTGCCTCACCTTCTCCAGGTGTTTTGGGAAGATGGCATCCTGTCCGGTTACCGTCACCCCAAGAGCTCGGCCTTGGACTGTCTGCTCAGCTCCTTCCAGATGACCAATGAAACTGTGAATATCTGGACACACTTCCTGCCCACGTGGTGAGCCTCGACCTTCTGTAGCGGTGGTGGGAACGAGAAACCCGTCTGGGAAAACCAGGGCTCATCAGAAATCCACCAAAAAATATAACAGACGATACGAAATAACTCGTCAGGAACAGACTGGGAGACATGAAATCCCATGCTTAGCAGACAGGTAACAAATGTATAGATCAAATTTTGATGGCATGTCCGTTGCTTCGGTCCTAGGTATTTCCTTTGGAGGTTCTTGCTGCTCTCCTATACGTTGGACTTCTTTGGCCAGTCCTATAACTGGCCTCTACTGGTCTACATGATGCTCATCTGTCTGTATCCCTTCACGTCCAGCTTTGCGCACACCTTCAGTAGTATGTCCGCGCATGCACGCCACATCTGCTACTTCCTGGACTACGGAGCCCTGAGCCTCTACAGTCTAGGTATGTCCATCCTGCAGTGGCCCCGGTTCATTGGCAATCACCCTAACATGGTTCCATCCGGTCTGCGTGATGGCGGATTTTTAGAATTAAGTACGGGAACATACGCCACAAGTCGTCATTGACTTCCAATGCTGGGTGTCTCGGCCGGGGGCCTGAATGTTACCGGATATTCCAACCCGTTCCAAAAATAAATAATAATCCAGAATCTGAGGTGGGACCGAGTCGTTTCACCTCCTTCCTGCGGATTAAAAAACAAGCCGAAAAAAATAAAACAAAGAAAAAAAAAAACAGAGAGCATGGAATTGGAATTTATTTGAAAAAAAGTCAGAAAGCCAAGCCATGTTGCATGGGGGTGGGGGGGTGCAGAGACCGGCCCTCGTATTATAGATGTGGCAATATGAACAATCCCATCCGTAACCAGCTTTGTAAACATGGCGTGTTTCATTGAGCTTACAATCTATTTATCCGAAGGTCACAATGATCGGTCAATTAGAGTATGGTATTAATTTTGATCCATGCGCCCTGCTTGGGGTATTTGCTGTGTATGTTCTCCGGGGTTGGGGATTTTAACGTCTCGTGTGTTCCTGCGCAGGCTGTGCCTTCACCTACGGTGCCTACGTGCTGCCAGATCGATGGGTAAACGGTCCCCTGCATCGCGTTTTCGTCCCCGTGGCTGCTTTTAACTCGTTTATTTGCACCGGTCTCTCCTGCTACTCCCGGTACGTGGAGGTCTCTGTCGTGTCCCGGCGCGTCCTGACGAGCGCCAGTCAAACGCTGAATCTGGCTGTTTTTATCTTTTTGTGACATACAGGTTCCTGGAAGTGGAGCGTCCGCATCTCAGTAAATTCCTGCGGACCGTGGCGTTTGTCCATCCCTTTGTGTTCGACAACATCCCCCTGTTTTATAGGGTCAGTGCTAAGGTTACAGGGGGGCAGACACTTTGTAGTAGTTACCCTTACTAGGGGCAACTGAGGGATGAACTGGGATGGGGAGGAGGGTACTCATTGCGCTATTAGATCACTCACATCTACGTCAATTTGTCTTCTGTAGCTTCTGTTGTGTTTTGGGGACGGCTGCACCTGGAACGAGGCGGTTCCTCTGCACCTGTATCATCTCTTCTTTGCGATGCTCACCGGCTTTCTTTTTGCGTCCCACCTGCCCGAACGCCTGGCCCCGGGACGATTTGACTACTTTGGTAAAATGCACAGGGTTGTGGCATCAAATAGTAGGTGACAGAAGGTCCTAAGGGGACATCTGATTCTAGAGGACCTTAAACAGGAAGAGACAGAGGTCCAAAGGTGACCTTGGAGGACCTCACACTCATGGCAGACTATTGGTGGTAGAACCTAGGAGACATAGTGGAGATGACATCATGTGAGAAGTGACATCACACACCAGGCCACCAGGTGATACAAAACCCAGGGTGACATCAAACAATTAGTGAGGGCTCTGGGCGACTATGGGGCAGGTAACCTCAGACCCCATATGACACCACACATGGTGGATGGTGTTTGAGGTTTGAACGCTTTGTTCAGTAGATATGCCACCTCAGCCCGGTATAGAAATTCAGGGAAATGTGTATTTATGGATGTTTGTGGAATGTTCGTGAGGTTCGAGTGTCATCTGAGGTGTTAATGTCTCCGTGCAGGTCACAGCCACCAGCTGTTTCACGTCTGTGCTGTGCTGGGCACCCACTTCCAGATGGAAGCTGTACTTTGTGACCGCTCCAGCCGGGAGGCTTGGCTCACCCTCCATTCTCAGCCCGACTCCCTCTCCAGCACCCTGGGGGTCGTGGCCACCTCGGTCATTGGAAACATAATTCTAATCTGTTTCTTCACGGCCACCCTGCTGTGGTCTCCGCGGGCCAACTCCATATTACAGAGCCATGTTCCTGGAGACCCCAAATGCAAGGATCATTGAGATCTTCACAGCTCTCCCCAGAACCCGGAGGCAAGTGTGTCCGACCCGTACGTAGCTCTGTATCCACAGCCATACCTTTCCTGGGACTACCAGCGGTTTGGTCCTCCATGTATAGGGAAGCCCTACGGCTACTGGGTACAAGTTCTTCCATGTTTATCTCTTCTAGGAGGACGGAGCTAATTAGTTAAAGATGATACATTCATTGGCTAACGGAACTACAATAGATTGCTAGCTTTCAAGACTACTAAGGTCTCTTCTTCAGGCCTATTATCGTATTATCTGTAGTCTCAAAGGCTTGCAATCTATCGCAATTCCAGACGCTAACAGAGATATCATCTTTACCACATTTGCTCATTTCTTATCCACGGCTAACATTTCTGTACCTCTAGGAGAAGTGAGTAAGGTGTTACGTTCTAGAAATCTATTAACCTGTTATCATATAGTTTTATTGAGTATATCTGCCCCCCATCTCCGCTCTTCTGCGGCCAGATTTATCAAGGTCAAATCCAGAGCGATTCTGGACCACACATTGATAAAGTTTAGGTTTTACAATTTGGAAAGATTTATTCCAGATTATAAAGAATGTGGGACCACTGGGTATTTGTGTAACTGCGTGGGGCATTTGGAAGAAGAATAATGGGGTTTATTTCCCCCGTTTCATTTATAAAGCCGTTTCCTGCTGTTTCTATACACATTATCGGGGCTTTTAGGGCCGTAGAACCCTGCGATACCCTCATACCCATCAAACATTCTGACCTCCTAGAAAAGAGGGGCAACGGGAGGAAAGAGGGGCATCAATGGAGGAGAGAGTGGGGGATTAGTTGAGGGAAGAGGGGCATTAGGGAAGGAAAGAGTTGCACAAGGGTGGAAAGAGAGGCATTAAGAGAGGAGAGAGGGGGCATTGAGGTGGAAAGAGGCACACGGGAAGAAAGGGGGTATTGGGAAGAAAGGGGTATAGGGGATTTGGCTAATAAAGAGGGACTGGCCAAACTGAATAGGGACACTTGATAAGACAAAGCAAGTTGTGACTCTCTCTTGGTGCAGGAAACGTGTACATTGCGTATCTTGAAATGACATATTTCTAATAAACCCCTCATTCTATGTGTTTTCACACTGTGTGTCGGCCATCTTGGTTTGGGCCTTCTATTTCCTGTCTCAGCAGGAAGTTAGTTTTATAAAAGCTTTTTTTTTTTTTTTATAAAAGCTAGTTTTATGAGGAAGAGTGGAGGCAGCTGGATAGTGAGTTGCGAGCGGCGGTTTGCACTTGGGATTCAGCGGTTTGTCAGCCGAAGGGACGGGAAACGTGAGTGAAAAACGTTTCTTTATTACAAATACCTCAGAAACAATGTTACTCGTTACATATGAGGGGACAGGACGCGCTCAAGGGGGTCTTACGAATGTTTTTCTGTCAGATGTCATTAGAGAATTAGACTCAGGAGCCATATGCCTATCCCATTCATGTTTAAACTGTATTACCTTCTACCTTTTCTGCTGGGAGGCTGTTCCCTCATTTCCCACACTTTAAGTAAAGTAAAACTTCCCTCCATTCCACCTCAGCCTCTGACCCTCTGTGGGTCTCTTTCTGTAACTTTTCTCCTCAGTTGATATAAACTTCCCTCCTGTCCTTTGTTAAAATGTATTTTAATCTCTCTGTCTCATCCCCCTCTCTTTCTCTCTCTCAGCCCCTCTCTCTCTCTCTCTCTCTCTCTCTCTCTCTCACCTCAGTCTCTATCTCAGCCTTTTTCTCAGCCCCTCTCTCTTCACCCTCAGTCTCTCTCTCTTGCCCTCAGTCCCTCTCTCTCTCTCTCGCACTCAGTCCCTCTCTTTCTCGCCCTCAGTCCCTCTCTCTCGCCCTCAGTGATTTGGTTTGGAATAATGGGAGTGGGATATATATATAAATATATATATAATATATATATGTGGGTGAAGTGCTGAACATATTGGAGACTGATGTGTCGTAACGCGGTTACCGCCATCACCTGGCATTGGTTTTGATGATTTATTCCCAGGGCATGTCATTGTAATTCAGGTTAACAAGTACTCGGTGGGTAATTTGAGTGTCGATAGATTAACCCTTTGAAGCTTGCAGTTATAAGGGTCATAGTTGTGACATAGGTTGAAGGAAAGCGGAATGCAGTGTGAGCTGTGAGTTGTGAGTAAGCAGTGAAAGAGTAGACAGAGCGGCCTTTCAGCGAAGCTGGCAGTGTGGGATTGTTGGTGTGCCGGCGGGTGCCCCCGTGGCAGTGCCGGGTAGAAACGTGTCTGCTGAGGGGGAACGGAGCAGCTATCGGTCTCCATTACTCCGTCATGAGAACATGGAGCGCAGGACAAACCCCACTCAGGGAATTCCAGGGGCCGCGCGGGGACAAGTGGGAAAGTTTAATGCAAGTGTGGAAAGTGGATTTGGTGTGGATCTACTAGAGAGTGCTAGGCTGGATTGGATTAACCCTTTCCCCGTTGGGGCCCAGGGGCCAAATGCACTGTGGGTCCCAAAGCAGGGAGGGGGTTTAGTTGCCATTTTTGGGGTATTTTTGGATGTGAGGCTGGGATCGTTGTACGGGGCGACCCTGAGGAAGCGGGCATCGAATAAATGAGCGTTTTGGGGTTTGTTCTGCGGATTAACCCTTACTCGCTTCTATGGCACTCAGTGGTTAAATGTCCACGCTGGGATCTAGGTTTGTAGGGTATCTGGATCGGGAAAGTTTTTGTTAATAAACTGCTGTGGCAAAGCACCAAGCTGGCTGAAACAGAAGCAAATGTATAGCTCAAATGACAAAACCGGTTTAAATTTGTCTTATAAAATCACAATTTTGTGTCGCATAGAAATTTATTTTTATATCGGTGAATTTGATAATTGCCCCCATGGTGCTCTCTGATCTATACATCTAAATTGAATTCTGCTGGGACTTTGTCTGTTAAAGGGATTGTTATCTATGGAAAATAATTAAAAAAGTATAGTACAAAAACAGGGGAGACCACAAGCCACCGTTTATCACTTTTCGGACCCAAAAACTTATCAATAATCGCTAATAAAGACAAGTACTGTTTGTGGTGCCATCTTGTGGCGAAATGAGATTACTGCAGCACATTTGACACAATGGCCAATATCAAACCTTTAGCCCCAAATATAACCACTAAAACTATATATTATTGCATAAACCGTGAAACTGCTGCTTATGTGATTTCAACAGATTATTCCTAACAAAATCTTATTAACCGTTTGGGGCAAACCTGGTGCATTACGACCTTTACAACCGACTTGGGAATCATTCTGCATGTAGACAAAATCTACCAATTACTTTGAATGGGAATGAATTTCTTAGTTCGGTTTGGATAGTTAATATATCAATGCTTTCCGTGCCTTCAGTTTACTGAGCTCTGTGGAATGTATATTTTTAATATTTTTGAATTATTTTTTATTTTTTTAAATGATTTGCTAACTAACCCGGAGAAGAAAAATTCTCACAAGTTTACTAACGGCTCCTACTGATCGATTTAGTATTTTAATATGGAATATTAACATGGTATATTTTTTTACTATATTTTGGTAACTACTGAATTTCTTACGCAGGATGTTAATTGCTTTTTTTTCTCGTTTTCCAAGATTCTTTTTAATTTTCTGAATATTCTCAGATATTGCTTGCTAATTTTTTTTTCTATACATAGACAGGGTTTCTAATATAACAAAGTTACGTGACATATAATAATTAGAGGTTGTTTGTTTCAGAAAAGTTTTCCATATGATAAGAATCTCGGTTTTTGGTGCTATGGTCCAAAAATACCTTTTTTTTCTTAATTTTATTTAGCATTTCTAGAATCCATTTTTGCCTTTTTTTTCTATATCTCAGAGTGTTTTTATATTTAATACAGTCTGCATGGAGATAAACTCTAATAATTGAGTTGTTTTATAAATCCAGGGAATATTAATTTATTATCACTTTCTCTACTCAGAATACAGGAGATTTTAGGGCAATTACTAAAAGTGCTGTTTTTGTGCAAAAACTAAATAAAAAAAAGGATTAAGAAAATTCAAATGCCAATTTTTGCTAATAATGCCCGCAGACTTTTTTTCTCATACAGAAGGGTGTCTGGGTTCTAAAATTATTGCAATAACTTTTTGAAATATAATAATTAAGTATAAGGGCTAAAATTACTGTTTCTAATTTATTATTTTTCTAAACTGCTTTGGCATTTAATCTGCCCATTTAGTGAAAGAACTGGGTATTTACATGGAAAAAGCTCATTTTTACTACAACCCAACCACAAGAGTGAAGCCGCACTCTGGAGATTCTCTAATTATATTAATACTGAATATGATTTCTGTGCAGTTTTTGTGGTTTTGCGGTATTTAGCGAAAATCTTTATTTAACATGGAGAATTAAACTAATCTTTTTTTCTAAAATGTGGAAATGTTAAAGATCGGCCCGCTGTGTGCAATGTATGGAAAAGTTTTGTACACGCTAGTGGGATTAAACCACTGTATTAAATGACATTTTGGTTCATAGTGACTTATTTTAATTTGGAAGGTGTGTTAGTGTGTGTGTTATTTAATATGGGTGTAAGTATGTGTTGGCTGTGAGGGAGGAAGTATGTTAGTGTGTGTTAGTATGTTTATAAGTATGTTAGTGTGTGTGTGGTAGTATGTTTATAAGTATGTTAGTGTGTGTGGTA
>VKOC01000617.1:26393-66446 GCA_009364415.1 Spea multiplicata
CAGTAATATAACCCCCAGCGCTGTATACAGTAATATAACCCCCCGCGCTGTATACAGTAATATAACCCCTCATTTTGCTAAAAAAAAATCTGCAGACCCAGAACAGCCTCCCAGCAGGAGTGGTAGAGGGTAATACAGTGAGGGTATTAAACATGCATGGCATAGACATACGGCTCCTGAATCTAAGACGAGACCAAGGACTGATTAAGTCTTTAGAGCAGGAGAAACGGGCAGACTAGACGGGGGCCGGATGGGGCCGTTCTGCCGGCGGGTCTCGTACTGTCGGGAGGGGATTTTTCTCCCGGGTCTGAAATGTCTCTGCATTCAGTGAGAAGATTGCAGAAGCGGAGATGCGGGTAATAAGAGACGCATCGGAAGCCTCATCACTCCGAGCCGCCGGGAGCAGCTGGCACGCGCCTGGCATCTTACCCACATCCTAATGAGGAGCGAAGAGGCTGCTGGGAGGACACGGCATGGAGGCAGAAACGGCGAGGGAGGAACGCTCCGCGGACATAAATATTTATATACCGCTGGAAACCATTATTAACCCCTCTGCCGCCACAACTACTGGGGCCACGTTTATCCACTAAATAACGCAGCGGAACGATGCTTACATTATAACCAATATCAACACGCATCAGACACACGGGAGCCGCCATCTTAACTTCCTGTTCTCGGGATCTGCACGATTATTCCTCCCCGTTAGGTTATCTCTACTGTTAAGTTGTTGCTTCTTGCTTATTGGTCCAGGCAGCCTTTGTACGGCGAGGGAGGGGAAGGGAGAGAACGTCCGGACAGGAAATTGATCAGATAATGCTGGTTCTGCCACAGGCTGCCACCTGTCACCATTTCCACCGAATAATCGCACGCGCCCAACGAGCCCTTCGCGCCGCTAATCCCCCATCTGCATCCTTAATGATCTCCCGTCTCTCGCCGCGCCGACCAGCTGTCGGGTGATGCCTGCGCAAGTCGGCGGCGTCTCCATCCTCATCCCGCGCGGCGGCTCAGCGGTCAAACACCGAGTGCCTCGAGACAGACGCTCGGTGCGGCCCGCGGGCGACACAAAGTATCCGCCACAAGGGAACATACCCCCTGAGCATTTCCCCCCACTGTGTATTAACGATGTGATTATAAGCGGGTTACCATGGTGATGTGATTAATTTCACTTCTGAACGTTCCATTGGTTTCCATGGTGATAGCTCCACATTTAGCACCAGAACTCCAATTTCGGCTTAAGGCTCAGTTTTACCCTCTTTTGTGTTTGATGCTAAAGCGCTTCCATACACCTCGGCTGGAAGGGCGTTCCACGCTACCACCACTCGGCGTGTCCACAATGGTTTCGTATCCCATCATGCACCTCCTCTGCGTGGGTTACTGTCCACGGTGCTGAAAAGGTCGCAGACTCGTCCTTCCCGACAACAATTCCCTTCTATTCCGGTCCCCGAGGCTCACCCCGCGTCACAGCGTCCTCATCTCCAGCAGGGATCACAGAAATAGCCCAGCAGAGACACGCAAGAGCAGGCGTGACGCGCACGTGGGGAGGAAAAAACCCAAGGTGACACACACACAAAACAGAACGTTCCACTTCTTTCCAAAAATAAGCCTCTACTGCTTCTGCTGGGAGGCTGTTCCACCCTGCCACCCTCTCGACGTGCGAGTGTCATGAGGTCACCCTACAGATTCTCAAGGTCGAGCGGCCGGTTAATGGCGTGGAATGGGGCATGTTTATTGCTAAGAGGTGCTCAGTACGTGGAACGTCTTACCCGCCGCACCGGCATTTACATTCAAAGCCAAACCAACTAAATAATATGAATTAGATATATCAGCTAATTCCACCCCGGAGCCAGGCCGCAGCCGCTCCCTAACATCATCGCATGGACAGGGCAGTCAGACAGGGCTAAGGGCCCCCTGAGAAAGCATCGCTGAGCGCTTCCGGCCCTCGTTGGCCAAGATATTCTTTATAGACATAGAGCCTGTGCAGGGCCGGCAGAGCGGGGAGCCCCAGGCGGCACTTTTGAAGAGGCGGCAAAGTGTGCTTTTTTTTTAAGTGTAGGAGAGAGAGAGGGGCGCTGAGTGGTTTTCGCTTATCAAGTTATCAGTACCTGCACGGCGCCCCTCTCCCTCTCTCTCTCTCCTCCGCGAGCCCTCTAGCTCGGTCTCGGTGCCGGCTGGTAATGCTGAGCGCCGGAATATGACGTCATTTCCAGCGCTCAGCAGTTAAGCAGCGCGCACCGCGGCAGAGCAGGGATACTCACCGCAGGACTGCTGGAAGGTAAGTGAAGTACAACGGGGGGGGGATAGGGTAGATAATAGGGAGGGAGAGGAAGGAAACATAATGACCCCTGACATCGGCAGGGGGGGGCGGCATTTTAAACTTTGCCCCAGGCGGCATTATGTCTTGGGCCGGCCCTGAGCCTTTGAGACGGGACGTTACTGGGGACGAGGGGTGGGAGCGCTGCTGTAACACAGGGAGGTTTTATGGATACACCACTCCCCCTGGCTCCTCTTCTCCCCCACCCCAGCCTCTCTCTTCTCTCCCCCAGCTCCTCTCTCTCTCTGACTCCAGCTCTCTCTCTTCTCTCCACCTCAGCTCTCTCTTCTCGCCCACAGCTCTCTCTCTTCTCTCTCTCCCACCCTCACTCTCTCTCTCTTCCACCCCAGCTCTCTCTCTCTCTGACCCAGCTCTCTCTCTCTCTGACCTAGCTCCTCTCTTCTCCGCCCAGCTCCTCTTCTCTCCCCCCAGCTCCCTCTTCTCCCCACCCCAGCTCCTCTCTTCTCCCCCACCCCAGCTCCTCTCTTCTCCCACCCCCCCAGCTCCTCTCTTTTCTCCCTGGCTCTTCTCCCTCTTCTTTCCCCCTCATTCCTACATTAAGGGGATGGGAAAAGGGACTCGCCAAACTAAACAGGGACACTTGGGATATTAATAAAAAGGATGTATATATAAAGCTTTAATATAAATACATATTTATTTACATTTCTCATGTTGTCCTCCGCTGTTACCGTGTGAACAGCGGTTGCCCAGGTAACTAAATTATTTAATAAAAATACAGCGTTGTCCTTAGAATTGGGGTTCTGTTGTAGTTAGTTTGATGGGGTCTTCGCCCCCCCCCCCCAATATATCGTACATCCGCGCCGTCATCTGCCGCAGAACTCATTTACTTCGGGGCATCGTATCAATAATCCCAAAACGCCTCGCAAGGGTCTTCCTCGCAGAAGGAATTATTATTGATTGATTTATATAGCGCCATCATATTCCGTAGCGCAGTACAATGGGATACTTACCTTTATATATATATATACGGTACATACTGCATATTTGAATATACACCCCCCCCCCCCGAGTCCCGCCGGCCGGGGGGGTTAGATCCGCGCTCCCCGAGTCCTGCCGGCCCCTGTGGCATATTAATAGGTACGGGGAGGGCCAGCATCGCGCAGGTTTAAACGCTCTGTCTCATCTCATAACGGTAGAAATGAGATTGGGCGCCTGGGGAATCCGGCTGAGCGGGAAGAGAAGCGTTTAGGCGCACGCTCGCTCGGTGTGCTTACAGAAGATAATGAGCTTCACAGACCTCTGTCTTCCACCGTCTCTGATCCCGCGCTTTCATAACAAGTCCCTCTCTCCGCCGGAGACGGCTTCTTCTTTCTCATCCTCGCCTTTCTTCCATTTACTCGTCTGATCCATTCTTGAAGTCCCCAGCGTGATAAGAATAGCTGATAGCCCCCGGCTCATAACTCGCTGACCCCCGGCGAGAGAATCAGGAAGCCTTCAAAGGGCTCCTGAAGCCGCTGAGCGGAGAGCCCCTGGAGGAGCGTGACATTTGCTCCATACGCTCCGATATCGTTAGCCTATACATTACATATGGAGTGATTCACTATTCAAAGCCCTGCTTGGCAGGCAGGGGACTCGCACTGAATGATGGGCGACCACCGGCAAGGAGCACTCAAGGTATTGAGCGATGGGACTGCGCCACTCACCAAAATGTGGCCACACGTGGATCTAATCATTTTTCTGGGGCCCCTTCTGTATGCATTGATCCTTTAATACGATATTACCCTGACACCGATAAGGAGCAGCAGCACCTAATGCGTGGCCGGTTGTGCTGATCTACACCGTAATCTTGGATGGAGCGCAGGTGACCAGTGAGTCGCCACTCCTAGGATGCCCCGTAGCCTGCATTTTCTGCCTGCCCTGCGTGATTTACCCCGAAGCGCCCCTTCTCTACGCGATGAAAGGGTTTGCTTTGCCGTCACCTGCCGCCTGCATCTCTATGGCTCTGTTCTTCTTCCGCTTGCCTGATCGCGCACTAATCCCCGTGTTTGCTCTCTGCAGCGCCCCCTCCCCTCTGGTAAATTAATCTCTCTGTATATCACGCTATTAGTGGTTGTCTCAGCAAACAAGTTTTTTTCCAGCATCCATTATACTATTTCTTCTACCCCATCGCTCGTAAATAATCGCATTTTTATTAAGTATCAGGTGACTTCTAAGAACAATGGCCGCCTCTTCCAATAACCGATTTTAAATGGGTAGATTTTGATGTTGCTTTGCCGGGGGGGGGGGGGGTTAAATAAATACCAGCCGCTTGTTTTGTCCCAAAACGTAGCCAATTCCAGAGGATTAACCCATGACTGTGGATTGCACCCCTCTGCCCCCGACAGGGCAAATCGACGTGGAAGGCAGCTTGATGGAGTTTTAGATGTTGGGGGGGGGGTCGGGCCCCTGTGTTTGGGAGGAAAGTTCCATGGTCTCTGGGAATCCGTCTCTATCGCACTCAATAATTCAGCGGCTTGCGGTTTACAGGCACTTAACGTTATATAATATTTTCTTTTGTAGCACGGAGGTCAGCTTTGGGCTTTTACAGAATCTCCAGGGCTTCATTCTTAAGAAGGAGCGGCGAGGAAGCAATGCAGAGCCTCTCCCAAAGAGCTTACAGTCTAGCGGTATAATGGCAGACCCTCTCCCAAAGAGCTTACAGTCTAGATGTATAATGGGAGACTCCCAAGAGCTTACAGTCTAGCGGTATAATGGCAGCCCCTGTCCCCAGGAGCTTACAGTCTAGCGGTATAATGGCAACCCTGTTCCAAGGAGCTTACAGTCTAGCGGTTATAGATGGAAGACCGCTGTCCCAAGGAGCTTACAAGTCCTAAGCGTATAATGCAGCCCTGTCCCAAGGAGCTTACAGTCTAGAGGTGGTACATGGCAGAACCTGTCCGCAAGGAGCTTAAGTCAAGCGGTATAATGGCAGACCCCGTCCCAAGGAGCTTACAGTCTAGCGGTGTAATGGCAGACCCTGTGGGCCAAGGAAAGCTTTACAGTCTAGCGGTATAATGGCAGACCCTGTCCCAAGAGCTTACAGTCTAGCGGTATAATAGGAGACCCTGACCCAAGGAGCTTACAGTCTGCCCGTGTAGGACAAAACACAAGTCCCCAATGAACTCTCTGTCAGCTGAGTCTGGGGAAAATGCTCGGCACAACATCAAAGGGTATAATTCGGGGTCGCTTTGGGTAAAACCACACATTCCTACAACCAATTGTGAGATCATCTCATCGCCGAGCGGAACGCGCCCCCTCCCTGCGCGGACTCTCGAGGAACGATCTTCTGGATTTGGTGCAAATATCCGCAAACAGAGCTGCAACAATTAGCATACTAAGCCTGCACCGCGAGCAGGTGGCCGAGCGGGCATCACACCTGATCCATGCGCACAGGTCCAGCGTCTACGGGGGAAGCATACAGAGGGACCCCCAGAGCACTCTCTTAGCATTCTATATAAGGGTGCGCTCCTCTCTTATTAAGATCCCCCAAAGTACATCTCTCTGGGGTCTCTCTGATTCCCCCAAGCAAGGTGCTCCTTCTTGAACCCCTTCTAGATACCCCCCATGTTATCCCCTCTTACCCCATCGCCTCCTTCACCTTTTCCCACACCTTAACCCTTTCACCTTTCCTCTAGGTACCCCCTACCACATACAACTCCTCACCCCCCCCAACTCCCATCGGCGGGGCTCATTCCTCTCGAGGAGCCGGACAGAAGACTTCCGATGCTGCCTTCATTTCTTAAAGAGCCAAGAAAAGGAGATCAGCATCAAAAAGGACACAAAGTTGGCTGTCAGGAGTGATATTTTAGGAGCCCCGGCTACGCGGTGAACGGGATCGCAGTCGCTCTGTCTTTGCAGCAGCCCCAGAGAGTCGCTGGAGGACCTCAGATCTCAGACACATTGTAACAAACACCGCAACATAATGTGAGCGGAATGCCAAGCGCAACTTACAACGTATCCCCCTCTGAGCCGCACGGACCCGCACACCGACACACACACACACCGACACACATACCACACACACACACACCGACCACACACACACCAACGCACCACACACTGACCACACACACCAACACACTGACCTCACTGACACACACACACCAAATACCGACACACACACCGACACACACGCCACACACTGACATACCACACATCAACACACCACACACCGGCCGAAGGCTCACCTCGCTCATGGTGACCCTGTGCACAGCTGGACTGCTCTGCGAGAGGATGCTCTGCCGGTGTCCGCTCTCGTACGCGCACGCACGTATATATATAGATTCCCCAGGGAGCCGGGGCTTTGAGTGGCAGCTCTTGGCAGCCAATGGGATCATCCTAGTCCGTTTACTGCATTTCCAAAAAAGGGTGCGCGGTGCTCCTTTAGTGAATGGAAACCCTTTTTGTTTTTTTTTCCTTTCCCCAAAACTGTTAACCCTTCGTCTGCTGGAGGAAAGGATGGCTCGCTACCGAGGCCGTGATCGCAAGAGCTTGCGATCTATACTTTTAGGGTGAAGCCTCCCCCCGACGCCGGAGATGGCAGGAAATTGCACAATTTAAACGTAAAAAAAAAAAAGTTTGTCGTCTTTTTCGCCAACACAAAAAACGGCCGCGTTCTGGAAACAGGAATCGATATTTCCCCAAATTGTGTAAAAATGAAGTTAATTTTACCAAGTCTGCAGTAAATCAGATAAAAAAACAAGGAAAAAGGTGCGTCGAAGACAAAGTTCTTACGGTGTTTTTGAGTCCGGTGAGCTGACGATCTATTCGGGTAAATTGGTTCTGGAGGGCCGCCGCTGGCACTTATGGGTCGCACGGCGGGCTCTGTTGATGATCACACGGGGGGGATTATAACAGCTGGATTGTCAGATTCCGCATCTGGCGGGAAGCCATGTTTCTTTCTCCCGGGGAACGAGAGGCTACGGATTTCATGTTGATTAAAGACATTTTGTGTGTTTTGTGCGTGTGGTTGTGTGTTTTTTTCCTCCCCGTCTCTTGTCACTTTAAATTGCCGTCACTCGCAGAGTCGAACATAAATACGGAAGGAATACAACGGAAAATATAACGCGTGCGTCGGGGATTAAGGCAGAGGGAACGGATGAAAAGGAATGGAGAAGGGGGAGGAAAAAAAGGGGGAGGGAAAAAAAAGGTGTAGAGAAGGAATTGAAATAATAAAAAGGAAAAGGGGGGGGGACCGGAGCGAGGCTGGGGTGGATATAACGGGGAGAGGGAGGGCAAGTTGCGAGCATGGAGGGGCGAGCATGGAGGGACAAGTAGAAGGGGTTAGGTGGGGTGGAGAGACCGCGGTGGGGAGGATGTAAAAGGCAGGTTAAATACGGAAGAGACCATTTTTTATTTTCATTGTTTTTGCTTGGAGGCTGTGCCACAAACCCACTACTTTTTAAGTAAACCCTCCTCCCAGTCTTTAAATAAGAGCAATGTTAGAACCGCAGGACATAATGCTGTAGATAGGTAGAACAGCCTCCCAGCAGAAGTGGTAGAGGGTAATACAGTAAGGGGATTTAAACACGCATGGGATAGACATACGGACGAGACCAACGACTGATTAAGGTTTGAGTCGTGACAGCAAATCCAGGGGGACAAAATTGTTGTCTCGTCCGAAGCAGCCGTCTCGTACCCCCCAACAGAAATATTTATATGTGTATCGATAGGTCGTATCTGCATAGAGGGACTGGCCACACTAGACAGGGACACTTGGGAGGCACCGGGCTGTTCCAGAATGGGAAGTCTATGAACTGTTTTCATTCTTTGACGCGATGAGAAATTCCGGTTTATTTTAACCCTTTCTCTCCTCCGCGGGAACTATTAAAGCACTCGGCCGTCACTGATCGGGTTAACGAGACGTCGCAGAGCAAACCGCCGGAAAGCCGACACATTTCACACTCGGTTTGGTCTTTATTTTGCTCCAAAGGTAAAGCCGAAGCTTTTGACGGGTATTAAATCCGCTGTCAGTTCACAAGTAGAGCAATTACCCCAAGGATCCTTCCTGCCCCCAGGGGCCAGACTCATCCGAGACACAGGCAACATCGCTGCTATTCTTGGGTGATCGGCATTAACCCTTCACAAGCCATGGGCTGTAGGGTTCTCAGGGGCAGAAGGCTGCGTGTTAAGGCTGAAGGGGCAGTTGGCCGAGAGGTCTGGAGACCTTCTGCTGCCACTCATGGACCTCAGTCCAGCAAGACCCAAGATCAATGGAGGACCCGAGACAAAGGGCCCCAATTCTGCTACTGCCCCCTAGTGAGGGACTGCAGTATCATCAATATCCAGGGCTGATGTCTGTTCATCCCAAGCATCCTCAGAAGCTCTCACTTTATTAGCATGTGCCACCTGTGCTGGGAGGCTGTTCCCAGCATTCACAAGTCTTCCTGTAGATAGGTAATTGTTCATAAAATCACTGGATCCCTCTCCCCCAATGACACCGAGCCCCACTCTATTGTTTTCCATGTCTCAGAGCACTGCGGTATCCTGTCCATTAGGGCCATGCGCAATTCCAGCGGGGGCTCCCACACTGACGTGCATGAATTGTGCTCCTAATTAAAAGAAGTGAGAAGCCGGGTGACAGATTGAGGATTTAAAGGCTAATTTGGGAGAGTGAGGATTAAATGAACAATAAACCAACACTTAAACCTCCAGCCCTAAACACCAGGCACGCTTATCCCACATAATCTGCTCTCAGCCCACCTGTGCCAAGGAGAGGAGGCCAGGAGCCGGAGAGCGTGCACTCGTGAGATGACGTGCGCAAGTACCTGGCGCCGTATAATAATGGATAGTTCCTCGCACGGCAGCGCGGGATTTGCCAGCGCGTTATAAATAACCGATTATGGTCACCTAGAATGTCTCCAAATGCCAAACCTACGATGTCACCACCTACCGATTAGGTCATGAAGTCTGAATTAAGAAGATCCTGACTTCCCCGAGGTCCCACGCAATGATCGCACTTTCCTGAGGCTCGATCTTGAAGGGCAGCTATAAGGAACCCCCACCATTTAAAGCCCCTGCTGCCCACCCTTGCTTTGGACCACAGAAAGAGCATGGAGGTCCACGTCAGGACCTGGCCAACAGGCGGACAGCAACGTCGTATGTCGGTTTGCTCACCTTGGCTTTAATATTGGTCTCAGTTTGGTTAATAACCTCCTCTAGCTGGACTCAGTCCCTCTCTAAATACCCCCAAAGCACAAACATTAAGGTTTAGCATTCCTCGTATGCTACTGGAACATCTTCTCCCATACCGCCTCTGCTGGGAGGCCATTCTGCCCATTTCCACCCTCTTTGAATTCTCTGCTGCCGCTGTCTATCTTCGGTAACAGGAAATTCTAACATTAACAAGGTTACAAAGTATTTCTCTGCGTTTATTGTGTTCTCAGAAGCCGGTGTTTGACTTTCCACCTTTGGCCTCCCTTGGCCACCTTCCAAAGATAATTCCAAAAGCATAAGTTAACACTACATTTCCCACGGTGCTTTGGGCCACTACCGATCATGAGTGTCGTGTTTATCATGCGTATAGGTGGGGAGGTACTATGCGGGGGGGGGGGTGATCTGGTGCCCCAGCCAATACCATAACAGGTACAGCGTGTTCTGTACAGACGGGACGGGCAGGTTTGACTTCATTCTCATTGCGTTGAGGGTAACACCTTCTTTCTTGCTTGTGAAGTCTTCACCTGCCTCCCCGCTGTGCTAGACGAATCTTAACTTTCCTTGCAGGTTACTGGATGTAGAGCGAGGACGTAGAGCGAGGGTTAAGCCATTGCAGGGTTAATAGTGCTCTTGTTTAGGGGGGGGGGATTCAAAGTGACGGGAACTTCCCCGGCAACGTTTCTACCCGCCGGCTGCATCCAAGGTCTGCGGAATTCTGGAAAGTGAGGAGAATTGGTGATCCGGTTCCTGCGGCAAGAAGGTAATTTCACACAATAACACGGGGGTCTTCCACTCACAATGGGAAGTATCAGATGATACGCTTCTGCCCAGGGGTAGATTGCTACACTGTTGCCTGATTCGTTCATTGCTTGGGGTACATGGTGCGTCGGGGGGGACCCAGCACTGCAGTCCCCCAATACTCAAAGCTGTGCAAAGACATGGGGTCCCTTTAAATGTTACCCTATTGAGCTTTGATCCAACAGGACTGGGAATTGCGTAACGAAAATGTATTTACGGGGGCATCCCAGACATAAGACCTGATTTTAGTCTTAAAGTATACAACTGCTGAGTTAGGCACTAAAGCCAACATGGCAGACATTATCAGGATCTTTGTGCATCCTGGCTAGGAGCTCTTGTTCTCAGATCTATAACACAGTTGCCCGAACGGGACCATGAGCTCCAGGAACCTGCGTGGACCTCTATGTGATGGAATGTAGTTGAGATCTTGGCCATGCTGTCTCCCAGTGATGAGACCCTAAGGACTGGTTGCAGGCCTAGAGACTTTGTAATGGGCATTGACTAAATGTATCGTATGCACCCGGTATCACGGGTTACCCCGGGCAAGGTCTACTAGCTCTAGGCCAACCCTACATTGATCCACACACGGGCTGAGTGTCAAGAACAAAAAAAGGGGGCTTCACAAACATCCACCACTGGGCCCACGGCTGCCTTAGATGTGCCAGCTGGTGCTCGCCTAGTGCATTGTGGATTTTGGGTCTCAAAAGCGGAATTTTAGTGTTTACGGAATAAACGTTCAGATTGACCAAATGCTTTGGAGACGATAGGCGTTGCTCTAGTCATGCATCGTTATCCTTTGTTCAGGGATTTCGACCACCTATTTTCAAGATGAAAGAATACAAGAGGGCAGAATGCCTCGGTTATATTTACACCCTCAGCCTTCACAAAGATTTGCCCTCAAGCCTTGAATTCCCAGAAACCAAAGGGCTATTTTTACCCAAACTGCCTTTAATAAAACATGTCGTGCAAAAGCCTCGTTAACCACTTGGAACATTTCCCTACTCTCCGGGGGCTAAACATTCAATTTTCTATCCTGGGGCTGAAATCTGGATTTTATTATGTAAGATAAATCCAGAGATATAAAGCTGGCCAATGAGAGGGGCTCTATAAGGCCGGCAGCATCTGGATTGGTCGATAATGTGATGATGCAGAGGCGAAGGAATTAGCTATCTCCTTGACTGAATGATACACGTTTAACACATCTATATCACGTAGGACCTGTCCTGGTGCTGGACGGCTTTGTAGAGTCTTCTCCTGCTATTGTCCTCTTCCCCCGTGAGGCTAAGCATCAAGGTAGTTGAAGGCTACTGGGACTACCAGTATTTAAGGTACCAGACCACTAGAGTGTATTTTTGGCCGGGACTGCTGGCAAGCCGATGGCGTATCCGATGTCCCTTTTTGGGGGGAAAATGGACTTTACCATCTCTGCTGAAGAGTCGCTTTATTCAATCTTCTTTAAGAAGGTCAAATGTCCTTTATATTTCCCTCTGAGTAATCCCTTATGGTCCTGTAGCATGTAAGGATAAATACCAAACGAGCACGCAAAGTATAAAAAATTTGGGGAAAAGATAAAAATTTCTTGCCCAATATAAAAGTCGACATTTTTGATTGTCCTTGGCGGGTCATCATAGGTCGCGTCGGTGCTTATATCGGCTCTAATGGTTTCATGCCAGAAGTTGCGGGTGCGACCGGCCCATAGCTGCTGTATTTTTTTGCTGCAGCAGCACATTTGAGACGTTTCCCGACGCGTACAAACATCGAAAGCTTCGCTCTACGTGTGCTGATGACGATTCATAAAGCCAAGTAAAAACGTTTGCAGGTTTTGAGACTGCAGGAGGGTCGGTTTACAGGAACGTGATCTTTGCCCCACAGATAAGAATAGGTTGGGTTGTAAAACACGAGATAAGCAACCGGGTTACATAACCGTGCTGCAAAAATCGGGAGAGATCTACTAAGCTGCGTCAACTATCACGATTACTCGTTCCCGCGCCTTGGTCCTACTACAACTCTCACAATCCTCAACAGCCATGAGTAGCCTAACTCGTCTTAGAACCGTGACAACAGCAGACAGACTGTTTTTGATGAACTTTTTTTGCCAAATTCTTTAAAATAGAGCGCCGTCTCTCGTATAAACAGAGAGCCGCGAGAAGAAAATACAGCAGAGGTAACTCCGTTACCTGTCCCCTTTCACCTCTGAACCAGCTCGCTCGGTCTTGCGGGGGTTAAAACAAGATCCGCCGCTTACAAGAACTTATTATTTATCACAGGAGCTCCTGACGAGGTTACAAGTTTTACGCAATCATTTTTACACATTTTGCGATTTTTGCACAAATTTTTGAGTCAACCACCAGCTCTTAAAAATATCTATTTAAAAAAAATAAACTTCATGTGAGGAGGGAACATATTTATGGGATCTGTTCTTAAATTTATCTCTGAAACTGATGGAATGTTTTCAAAAAACGTTACTGAAATAGGCGGCCAAGTTCACAGATCCCACCTTAAAGTCCTCATTTAGCCTAAAAATCTTTAGATCAGTCTTTAGCTTTATAATTACTCGAGGACTTTATTCTCGATCAGGACAGATATGGTGTTTTCGGTGGCGGCTTCATTTTTGAGAGAGTTTCTCCTCCATTCCGATTCCGAAAGTTCTCATTCCATTAGGCACCGAGAGAGTAACAAAGTAACAACAATTCTGCAGGGCCTTCCGTCAGCGTGGCAAAAACTCGTTGACCTGCTGAACATTCTCAGACAAAGACAGACACCAGGATCATCCGAGGGTGATTGTGTAAGAGGCATCACAATAGACTGGTGACAATGGTGGTTCTACTAGGAATTCCTGTTTCAGAGACAGACTCCAAGCTGACAATGTGGGCTTTGTAAACAAACGCGGTTCTCCATGAGGGCCGAGTCTTCGGTCTGCTGCCATTTCTAGAAACAATACTAAGAGACAAAAAAATGTAAATCAGCCTCTAGTCCTTACTAAGCCCCCCATTCAAAAGAAATGAGTTTAGGCGAGTTCCACCCTTACGCTGAAACCTGGAGCCACCTTGGAGAGAGGAGATGTCTCCATAGATGAGGTTCTTTCATCCTTCAAGACTAGGTTGAATTTCAGAGGGGAGCTACTCATTTTGATTGAAACCTTGTATCTTGCTGGGATTTTACAACTACTTTTTGAGAATGTAGCGTGAAAACAATCTGCTACATTCCATGACATGAAAATACCACCTTGGTTGAGTCTATTAATGGATCTTGGACCAACTGGGCGTTTGGTGAAGCCAGCCTGGCAGAGCTATGGGAACGTTACACGACGCCAGCATGCAGAAAGTCTATCTGGTCCCAACATATGTCATTCATTTAACCCGTCTTGTTGATAAGGATCACCCGAGTAAAGCCATTAGCACAAGATGTTCCTCAAATACCAGGCGCTCCAAGGGTACCGAGAGTTCACGCACCGCAAAGTCTTGTTATCAGATTTGATTCTCTCTAATCGAGATCGGGATGATCAAATAATGGAAGCAGGGTCAGGAGAACAGGTTTAAAATTGAGACGTGCATTTTTCACAGAACAAAGATCAGTAAAAAAAATAAAAAAAAGCTCTTCTTCGAAGTTTAGCAGTGCGAATGAATGGTGCATATATGGAATGAACTTCCTGATGGGGTGGTAGGAAGGGACGAGGAAAATGAATAGACAATCGAAGTGAGGATCGATTCCAATGCATTCTTTCACTTAATCTGCTCCGTTTATATTTTTCCCAGGAACACTTAATTGTGTGTCATGTGACACAAATACTGGCCCTCAGGGGTTGTTGCCATAGACACCGACAAAGCTTCTTAGCGGTTTCAGGGTTTTTATTTGTTGGAATTCTTCAGAGGAAGGAATACAATGACAGGTCTTCCAAAGTGGAACAGCATATTTACTATGTGTTGATTGGTATTACAAGCAGCAAATTTTGGACATTTTGGGTTTGTATAATCTGGGAAAATTACAATATTTGACACTTTCACAATGTATTCTGGGTTCCAACATCCATTCATGACCGCAGACTCATCCCACTTTGGTACATTCCGTTCCGCAAATATTTCCCCTTCCATTGAGGGCCTGACTGACCCCCTAGTTTAGGAAAGGGTTAAATTTGGATGACCTAGGAAACTGGGTAGCGCCAGCAGATGCCTCTAGGAAGGGTTCAGCGGTGTTTAAAATTGCATAAGAACTGAAGGTTATACTAATAAATATTGCAATGTTTCTATATCTGTATAACAACGGGCCGGTGGGGGAGGCCAAGCGGTGTAAGCCAGCAGTGTTTGGGGGCCTGACATTGTACAGTGCTACGGAATTTGATAGCGCTATATGAAACGATAGTAATAATAACCTCCCACGTAACCTGCAGTTCGACCCGCGATTAGGTAATGTCTAAACCACTCTGCTGTACAAAGCAAAGGTCAGAAGTCTGTGTTTTACCGTGCGGGGGGGGGGGGGGAACATGGTGCATTCAAAGTATTCTTTTGGATGAATGTTTTCCCATCAAGGTCGAAATAAACATTGCTTTTCAAGAAATGGTAACAAGCTATATGCCCCTTGAGAGGTTTGCCTAGAAACCAAGATGGCTGCTTCCGGAGCCTTCAAAGGTTTTACCATTCTCTAGCCGAATTACAATAGAGTTTAACGTTCCACAGAAATACAGGTCACGGGGGTAACGTCGTCACCTAAAGGACTCCAGCTTCGTAGGTGGCCAAAGATGAGGATTTTTCCACCCCTTGTCCTGGGAGTAGTGGGTTTTTTGGTGGGGTCGGCGTGGCTGATATGAGGCTCCTCTCTCTTTCCAGTGGGTGACCTGTTGGAATGAACGGCGAACAGATAGATTTATCCATAGCCCACGTCGACTGGAACCCATCCATGTACCCCTTGTTTGAAGACAGCAACAGCAGCTGCGGATCCCTGGGGACGTCGGTGCAGAGCGTCGCGACCAACGAGAGCGAAGACAACGAGCCCGAGGAAGATAAATCGTGCGCGGTTTGTGGGGACAAAGCCAACGGCTACCACTTCCATGTCCTGACCTGCGAGGGGTGCAAGGGCTTCTTCAGGTGAGACCACTGCGGTACAATACGGGTCCATGAACATCGGGGGTCTCGATAAAGAACATAGTACCCCTGCTCATCAGACCGTCTTTATACAATAGATTGCAGTATTTGACATTTAAACATTATTTAATGACTTGCAGGAGGAAAGCAGGCAGCCCAGGGCTCTGCAGGGGGTAAAGAAAGTGCTTATTGCTCTGCAGGGGTAAAGGAGGCAGCTGTATTAGGGTCTTCTGAGGATAGAAAAGAGAAGCGAGGAAATCATTGCATTAATAGCCGCAGCCGGAGAGATTTACCGGAGGGGGACAGATGGGAGGAATCTGACCTCTTCCTTTGGGATGCTGGGGAGATGCTCCCCGCGGCAAAGAGCCTCAAATAAAGGATAAAACAGGAAAAAGAGGCAGAGAGGCGAGAGACGCGCAGGGAAGAGAGGGGGAGGAGGGGAAACGGGACTGGAGAGAGACACAAGGGGGGTGAAGGGTGCGTTACAAGAGAGGGTCAGAGCTGACACAGAGAGAGGGGGTTAGAGACAGGGAGAGGGGTAGATAAGGGAGAAAGGCAGGGAGAGGGGGAGATAGGGGAAAGGCGGGGAGAGGGCATACAGACTGACAGTGAGAGAGGGAGACAGGGAGGGGGGGGGGATGGGGAAAAATACCAGGAAAGAGTGACAGACATGGATACAATGTAAGAGAGACAGACAGACAGACGGGAAGGGGGCCGACAGCAGAGAGTGAAACGGGAATTCACAGGGAGGATAAGATCAGGACTGAGAGCTCTTTTCCCACGCAGGACTTCACTGTAATAAAGGGAAGACCCTCTGCTTTTGAATGAACGGGCATTGCTTTATAGACGAGATTCTGTTATTAGGAGCCCCAGGATACCCCCGGGTATCATCCACGCAGCCACCGCCATCTCCCCTCTCTGGATCAGCCAGAATAAGGCTACACGGAGCCGTCTCAATGCTCTTATAGCTCGTGATGCACATAGAGGGAGATCACACGTTACAAGTCGGTCCACAAAGAGGATTTTATGGAATAAAGACACATTATTTTTAACCGGTGCCAATAACACATTCTGCCTCCTAGAAAAAGCCAAGGGAGCGTGGTGGTTTACCTGTGTCATAAAGGGTAACTAATTGTCCCATTCCCTCCACTCCTCAGACGTTCAATCAGCAAAGGACTACACTTTACCTGCCCGTTCACCCGGACCTGCCCCATCACCAAGGCCAAGCGGCGGAGATGCCAGGCGTGCCGACTCCAGAAGTGCCTGGACGTGGGCATGAGGACCGACAGTAAGCTGTGTGCCGTTACTCGCGCCCCTCTGCACTTTCCTGCAAGGCGCTTCCATGCGGTTACTTTGTAACAATACCGTGACCCTATTAGACCATAAGTGTTTTTTAATGTAGCGCAGGTCCATGCAGCCCCTGAACCTAAAGCCATTACTAATTGCCGGAGTCATGCCCCCCCCTTTCCATTCCTCTTTGGCCTCCAATAAAGGCTAGAATCCATTAGAGGCAGGCAGCCGTATTGATTGCAGTAGAGAGATAATAATCCGGTGTCGAGCTCCCAGAAGCCTTTGCTGCCGGCTGCCGCTCTGGCCAATGGTGGCAGGTTAATTGTCCTGTGGGATGCTCTCACGTTAATGCACTGACTTGGCAGCGCGCGGTTTGATCCATGCCGTGTGCGCAGCTTCAGGGGACCGTCTATAAATATCCTAGCCTCGCGCTCCCGCCGCCTTCCCCATCAGTGTTTACAGCCACGGTTCCTTTGAAGCTCTTTCAATAAAGGATTAATGTAACCAGGAGGACATTCCGCTCAACACGCAGACAGGCGGAAACCATCAATGTCCGCCTCTTGGCCCCACGTACCTCTAGGATGTCCTGGAGGAAACCCAGGGGAAGACGCGGGGGGCACATGAGAAGATTGGGCGGTTAGCTGCCCATGCCATCGACGGGCGTAAAATTCTATCAGTCGAGAAATGCTACCCATTACGTACCCATTCGATTTTAAATTCATTTGATAGCCGTCATAAAACTTAATCAATTCCAGCTTATCGCGCACAAACAAAAAGCACCCTGTGCTTCAATATTATGCAGGTGAAAAATTACATTAGTGAAAAAAGTATCCTCTTCAGCAACCAAAGCCTAAAAACCATTTGCCCTAACTATCCCTGTGCCATCAGGGCCACGAGAAGAGATTCTCTACCGAGGGCACCGTGCCAACGCACGCACACAGTGCTCACAGGGAGACATCGCGAGCCCCTCCATATTACAGAGAAGGGGAATTAAAGAGATTCCGCTCAGGTTCCTCTGGCTTACGATGACCTTTGGAAGAGCCATAAACGTGCAGTTCGGAAATAAATCATGCAAGCCCATCAGACATTGTGCGGAGGATGGAAATATCACAGATGGTTGGCGGCATCGCAGCTCATAAACACACTTCGGTCTGAATTAGGATGCTGCACTATGGCCACGTGAGGCTGAGTTGCCCCCCGCACTGATCGGTCCCTCAGCAGAGATTCGAGATTGGGGCGAAACAACGTCTAGGGTTAGAATTCCACCATACAATACAAACATTTCGGGTTATTCATTTTCAATAATCTTTCATAAGATTCCTGGGAATCAGTGGCACGGAAGGCAGCCGTTGGACTTCAAGGTCAATCCTTCGACCTCCCGATGGTGGTGTGAAGGGCCACTCGCCCTCCGCTTCTCCTGAATTAATAATAAAATTCCGGGTGTCCTCTGCTGACCCATAGTGAAGTTCTATGGGCTATATGACACAAGAACGGTCATCCGTATGGAGTCATAATATTTACCTCATTCTGCTACCCTGGAAATGCTCGCTCTTTGAACCATCATACAAAGAGTATAAAAACCGATGAATTCATGAACCCGTGACACGGAGCGTTTGGCTAATTCACCACCCACTCAATTGGCAAGCGTCGCGTCGATACTTGAGTATTGTTTGCAGGTTAATTTTAAGATAGAAAAAAAGAATCTCCACACTTATCATAAATCAGATAAAATATATAACGGTAATTAAGATTTACTGAACCAACACAATCATTTTATTTGCCCTGTTGACTACAGCAAAGCATTTTGTAATTTCAGTGATAATGACGGAAGAAGCTCTGTTGATGCGTCGTGAGCTTAGAAAGAGAAAAAAGCAGGAACGGATAGAGCGGACGCGGCCGGTGCTAGAAGCGGGGTCACTGACGGACGACCAGAAGCAGTTGATCTGCATTCTTACCGAAGCCCACGACAAACACTTGGATACATCTTTCTCGCAGTTTAAGGATTATAGGGTGAGTACATGTAAGAGGCACGACTACAAGAATACCCTCTAAACGCGGTCTCGAGTCTACTCTGTCCTAGGAGGCCCACAACAAACAGCTTCAGATGCACAGAACCCCCCGGCTAACTCTAGAACATCCACTGCACACAAATAAGCAGAGCCTAAAGAAGAGGTCCATAGAACGTTCTCAGTGTTCTAGCTGCATCATGGTTACAAAACCCTGGCCCTTTCCTTGGCTGACCCCGGGGTTCTTTTATTTATGTTGGTCGTAAATGGTTGCTCAATTGGATAAGCAGAAGCCTTCACCTGAAGTGACTGGCAGACAACCAGGCGGTCATCTGGTTCACGGAGAGGCTGTCAGCCAATCACACAGCAGGTCGATGCCAACGCAATGATTTATGGCGCATTCCAAGCATTTGATACCGTTATATATTAACCCAGTGTGTGTTGGCTCGACAAAGAGGGCATGGTGCCATTGCTTAGATGTTATGTCTCAACAAGAGACACCAAGCTCTGTCTATTGGAAGACCTAAAGGAAGACCTTTCTGGGCACAAAAGTTGGGATAAGTTAATTTTGGACCCAAAATACAATTTCTTCCTAAAGTCATGTTTACTTTTTTAACATATACATGCTTTTTTAAAGTGTTTCTTCCTGCTGGTTTCTGTGCAGCTATCGCCTCTTCTCAACTCCCATTTCCAACTACTATGCCGAAAAACGTTTCGTTTGCAAAAAACTTTGAAATTGTACCAAAACAGGTGCTATCAAGAATCCAACTGGTCTCACCTAATTCTGTGCCTCCTCTCCGTGGAATTTCTTTTCAGTAGCCAACTACATTGATAAGGGACAAGTAAAGCATCCATTGATAAGAGGGTATACCTGCTTCATTACAAAAATAAGTCATTAGACATCTTCTTAAGCCTTTGTGACCCACCAGCAAAGCAGGGGATGTCATCGGTCATCTTTTCCAGCCATTTCTGGTGACCATTATGAGGGACACTTTCCTCAGCCATGTCTTGCTGGCGTCCTTAATATCTCTTTACTCTTCTGCAGCCACAGGTGAAAATACAGAAGTTCAGTCTGGAGAATTCTTCCATTTCCAACTCACCGTGCGTGTCACCGCATTGCTTCAACGAGTCTACGAACCAGAGCCAGCCGACGTACATGGACATGTCTCCAAATGGTCAGCAGCTAATGGAACATGTCTTCCAAGCAGGCGTCTTCAAGGAGTTGCCTCATTTTGCTGATCTTAGCACTTTCATGATCCAGCAGGTCATCAAATTTGCCAAAGCAATCCCTGCTTTCAGGTGAGGCTACGCCACAATAGCAATATAGCCAAACACCCTCCCCCCCCAAAAAAAATAGCCAAAAAAGTATGGCTATATCTTAAAACATTAAGTTCTACTGATCTTCGCTTACCAAATCAACCATAAACGGTCCTCGAGGAGAATGGTCATCATATGGGCATATCATAGAAGGTAGCATATATAACGATGGCATCGGCCACTTTTATTCTCGGGGTTTACCCTGCAGTATACAATGGATTTTTTTACATTTTCAATACTAAGATTCCATATAAATAGTGGAGATTTAATCCCCCTTTTTGTTCTTCTCCACAGAGCATTTCCAATAGAAGACCAGATTTCACTTTTAAAAGGATCCACCATGGAGGTCTGCCAAATCCAGTTTAACAGAGTTTTCAATTTGGAAACCAACGAGTGGGAATGTGGGAAGATTAAGTTGAGCATTGAGGATGGTGCAGTGAGTAAGTCTCTGTGGTGGGCAAAGGGCTGTTCCGCTTGGGTTCTTTCGAGGAGATCTGGGACCCCCCCAAAACATACAAGAACCTCTATTATAAACAATGTAGCTACGGGGAAACTTGTCTTCCATTGCTAGCACCTTATTGTTGGAAGCTCCAAACTGAGACCCCACTTCTGTTCTCCAACACCCAGGCGGTTTCCAGAAACTGTATCTAGAGCCGCTGCTGAAATTTCACATCACGTTACGGAAGTTGAATCTCCACGACGCGGAATATGTTTTGATGGAAGCTCTGGTGCTCCTCTCTCCAGGTGAGATTACAAAGAGACTGCGAAAATACCTTTTCACTCCTGGACAAAATCCACCGCCTCTTGGGCTTTTGAAGGACAAATCTAAATGGTTTCGGGCTCCTGCTATATAATGCCTCACTTTATTACTTTGCTCTCTTATTACATTTTAAACAAGGGATCTACTTAATTCAAAATGTTTCCAGACTTGAAGGACATGCAGGTAAAAGTGACCCAGACATTTATTTTTCCGAAATGAAAATCTCTCTCTCTTGTTGGTCCGCAGACCGCGCTGGCGTTATGGAGCACAGCATTATCGATGAAATCCAAGAAAAAATAGCCCTGACACTGAAATGCTACATCGATTACCATCATCCATTACCCGAAGGCAGGTAAGTGCTCGACTTGGATCACCAAGTCGAGTGAACAACGGTGAACGCTGGCCCTTTGAAGCACATTCATTTCTCCAATGATGTTTGTGCAACCGTAGCAGTGAAGTATGTAGACGTGATGAGACGTGGGAGAGCTAAATAGATGATGCTTTTTAGCTCCATTTTTCATTTTTTTCCCAAACCCTGCCCCTTGCAGTTTAATGCAAATACCACACGTCTTTGATGTACTAATTAATAATTAGGTTTAGGTAGACTAGAGGGGGAAATATGGGGCGACTCTTCGTTCCAAAACCAATACTCTTTGTATTATGACAGGCTTTCCATCTAGGACTCTAAACATATCTTCCTCTACAGGTTTCTCTATCCAAAACTCTTGTCTTTGCTGACCGAACTTCGTACCCTGAACGAAGAAAACACCCGACAAATGCTTCACATCCAGGACATGGACGCCACGGCTATGACCCCACTTATGAAGGAGTTTTTCAGCTGAAGAAACAAGCGAAACGTTAATGAAATATAAAGCCGAAAACGCACAAGAGACTGACGTAAGGGCCACGAGGACCCAGCCGTGCCCAGGGTTACTCAGCGAAACGATGAACTCGCCCTTACCCCATCTCATTGTTTGATTGCACTTTGGAAGTCCTCGTTCTTTGTAAGAAAACCTGATGTAAAGATGGAGGACAGGAATAAAGGACCTCATGTTTTCAGCCATCACCAAAGTGATGGATATAGGCCAGAGCTGCGACGAAAGCAAGCACAGCGCTCGCCGGGTGACGGATGATATTATTCCATCGACGCTATAACAGTTAGACAAAGCTTAAGACCACACAACCTCTACGAGGCTTCCCCCAACACATAGGCCATGTTTAACAGGCTTGCACAAACCACACAAAAACAAGGCATTTTGTAACATGTTGTGTGACCAAGTAACGCATAGATGATCATGGTGCCTTCTTACGCCAAAAAAGGAATATTTTTGAATATGTGTACCCTAGGCAAAAGTTTGCGGGGGTTGTTGAAACCCTCAGAAGTATCTATGCCTAGTCTGCCCTAGGGGCATGCGATGCAATAGTCGTATGGGCCATTGTACATAGCGTAAATCAGCAAGGTAAGCCACTTACTGCCATCCGCCAGTCTCTTCCGACACGAGTCCCTTTACTTCTAACGAGTTCTTGGATAAGAAACATCAGAAACTTGGATCAAAGAATGAAATCAAGCTTTCCTGACAAATGCAACGGGTGATGAAACACAAAAAGCACAATCCTGTTGTACTAAGTAACGTTAATGTATAAAGCTACACTAGGCAAGGATACTAGATGCACCTTAATGCTATATATATATATATATATATATATATATATATATATATATATATATATATATATCATCATATCAGATGCTCTTCTCTTTGCTTGTTTCTGGTAAAGCTGCAAAACCTTAATACTCCACGAGTCCTGCACAGGTAAATTGTAAGAATGTGATTTACATCCCACTCCCAAATATTACTGGTATACAGGGGAAGGGTTTAGAACGAATCCCTGCAGGAAAGCAGGCGCCGACACAAAACAATAAGCATTGATGAAAAAATGTACGAACGATAAATCCTAATCCTTGACCTCCGTAGTTTTGCACGAGATTGTAGCAGCTCCCATAAAGAGTTAAACTTTATGCAAAGTTAAATGGTGTTAAATAAAATGTTCTATTTTTGAGTACGAGATTCCATCTATCATTTTAACAAAATGCACGATTCCACCGGGGGCTCTTTCTGAAGGATTTTATGTCAAAGAATAAGATAAAAAGACAAAAGTAAGAAAAAACATTCTGTGTCTGCTTAATTATACGATTTTAGAATTCCTTTTTTAAATGCACCGGTGGATGATTTTTAAGCTGTATTTTTATATAAGTGTTTGCTGGATATTAAGGACGTTTGTAAATGTTTAGTTTTCAAGGTCAATTTAAATAAGAAAAGTACGGTTTGGGCAAAATTACTTGCAGCACCAAAGGAAAAAAATAATCCTGGGAAGAAATCAACCTGTGACGTCACCGTGTTATGTACGAAGCTATTTGGGGACTCCGGCCCACTTCTGTTCCCTAGGGGGGCCGTATTATTTTTGGCTTTTTATTCCTCCTGGATGCAGCCGGCAAGAAAACACTGGAGTCTGACCAGGTGAGGAGGCAGCAGAGCAGACGTCCCGCAGTCCTGCATTATTCATGCCCTTGTCTTCCGCATTGCCTAGGGCAGTAAGGGCAGAGTTTGGCGGAAACGCCTCTCTATGCCTAGGAGTAATTGCCGAGCCGCACGGCTCACCCACCGCAGCATTGCAAGCCTCTTGAACGTGGCAAGGCCCGACAGCGAGACCCCTGGTTTTCCAAGTGCATTTAAAATAATGTGTGTTCCCAGCACAGTACCCTATCATTTATACAGGGGCTGACAGTAGATTTTCACAACAGGCCAGTTCTTCGAAGGTCACCTTGCCAGTCTGATTATAGGTAACGTCGTGGCGCATGGCTAAATCAAATGAAATAGCAACACTCACAAAAGTAGTTGATGCGATGCTGAGCCGACAGCTTGATCCAGACGTTGCAAGGCTGTCGGTGTAGCCAAGATGGGCTGCGCGTCTGCCTTTCGTGGAGTTCTAGGTCAACTCATTGCCTCCTTCTGAGGACTTGAGTTGATTCTGTAGGGTAATGCCCTGCTTCAGGTCATCTATATTTCAGCAGATACCTTGTGATGTTTGTCATGGCTAGTTGGTCGCTGAGTTGACTTGAGCGGCCAAGTTAGCAGTCGAGCTCCCTTTAGTGAATAGACAAGTTGCTCAATTTCAGCCAACTCAATCTGGCCTGAGCAAACTTTGGCAAACAGACCCATTAGAAAGGACAAACATTTCAGAACACAGTAGGAAGGTGAACAGATTGCTTTAAGAGAAAATATGCCCTGTAGCCTGGCGACTGAGCGATCTTCAATCTTTACACATCATGCTGCAGGAACACTTTTTCATCATCATCATCACAAGGGGTTAAAAGAGACATGTCACGAATGCAGAGTAAATAAAGACAACAAACGGCGTGAAATAAGGGAACGGTTTTTCAAACGTTTTAACAGCACCTCCAAGTGGGGACATGAAGTATATGCGATGGAATGAGGACATTTAAAGGCTTGCTCAGGAATGATGAAATAGTTAAAAGAGATTTAAACTGAGCCATGTGGCCCTTTAAGAGCTGGGTAAGGTGGGCTGCGTACACACACATACACACACACCTTTGGTCCCTAACAGAGATAGGAGGTGCACAAAACCATGGCATTCCAACACTAGGGTCTCATTCGCATGCACAGTCAATATTTAGATTAACAGACACTTCCTTATGCATTTCTAAATGAAAACAGCATCTGGTGCAGAATACTCACTAGAACTGAATTATCGGGGAGAAAATGTGTAAATATTTAAGTTGAATAGAAACATTGTCCAGCAGTGAGTGAACTACGTCTCCCATAAACCTTTGCTGCATGAATAAAATACAATAAAACATAATAAATGATGGGAGAGTTAGCCCAGTAACATCTCACAGGTTACTTAAGATAAATTTTGGAAAAATAAACTCTGCAAAGAAGATAAAACTCAGCAAATTCACGGGTTTTACCAGGCAGAATCCTCAATAATAAACCCCTGCTCCTAGAGAACTCTCTGGCTTCTCGGACAGCTATACTTCAATTGACAAAGGAATCTTTCTCAAGATGAGAAAGTTTTTGATATCCTCTTCTTCCGCTTCTGTCAAGGACCCGTGCCGGTCTTTCTGTTCTCCGTTCTCTTAATAATCTACATTTCTAGCTCAAAATGCAGCAAACATTAAATCTATAAATTATTCTATGCAACTAAAAAGGTTACCAGTGTGAAGAAGTCCTAAAATTCTGAAGGGAATTGCCACTACGAAAAACCCTGCAGATACGGCCCTGAGACAGATTCAAAACGCGTTGGTCCCAACAGAACATATACCTCAACCAAATGGCATTTTTAGGAGGGCGATTATTATTCTTATGCAGTTCCTTGTTGGAAAACGTATCGCGGAGTGCAGCAGAGGGAATGCAAGGGGTTCTGCCGCCTCTGAAGAATACTTCCATAGTTGTTGCCCGCTGAAAACCTATCGTGCCAACAACAACCATTATCCTCGTCACAAGGCAGGTGCCAGCTTCCGAACAACCCATGTTCCTGTATCTGCCCCACCGATCATGCCTCTGGATTTCAGTCTAGAGGAAGATGGGTGTAGAAGTGAAGGTGGGTAGGGGAAAGTTCCTTACTGCGGGCCAAGTCTTTGAAGAACACACAAGTCCCCTTTGATGGTGTCCACCCCCAACACCTAGGACCATCTCAGCCCACCATGATATTGAAGCCGCAGTGAAACTTATTCTTCCAGTGGTTCATGAAAGCACCAAGTGCCAGGGTAATGGGAAGAGGGGGCAATCTCTTTTCCAATACTCCCCCCACACACCAGGAACTGTCCACCGACCCTTTGAAGACCATATTGGCTTTTGGAACGTTCAGGTGATAACCGAAAGCAAAGGACGTCTCTCGGAGTCTGGTGTTTGCTTCAAACTCAACGCCGACTTGAATCTGTACAGAGAAGGGACAGACTCACACTAACAATGTGGACTGGGTTCAGTTTCAAAGGAAGTGCTACTCCTCAACAAACACTGAGCGTTCTGGCACGTCGTTGGGAGTGTAAGGGGATCTGTAATTTAATTCCTTCCTGTTAAGGTTAAAACTTGGGAGAGGAAGACTCTACTGTGGCCTCGGTTACGATGCCAGAACATATCAAATCAAGGTCTTTTCACCGTGAGAATATGGAGATCAAGATGAAGGGATAAGAAGACATTTAAAGGACTAGATAATCGTTATGGGCTGTAACATGCAATTTACACAATGCTTGGCTTGAAACCTAAAAGTCAGACCTATTAATATAAGAACATTACGAGAACATCATTTGAGAAGTTCTCAGGCTTACCTGGTCATTTGCTTTGTGGTAATAACTGGCATGAGCTCCGCCATATCCAATATTTAGGGTGGCCACCCAGTCTGGAGCTGAAAGAGTCACACAAAGAGATTACATAGGTCACCCCCAAAAAACCCACAGCCCGCTGCTAAATACAAATCAGGTTTGGAAATACGGATACAAATCATGAGACTAGAGAACCCCGTACCAGAATATTTGCCAGCCAGCGTGAGGATGGCCCCCTCTTCTCCAAGTCTCTGGTGATAAACAAGCTCCCCACCAAGAACAAGGCGGGGGGTGATGCTCTGCAGAAAGTGCGATACCAGGATTACTGAAACAAAAAAAGAGATTACTTTTTCGAGGACAATTCTGAGAAACGCATATTATTCTACTTCAGAACAAAAAATGACCAATACAGAAAAGACAATCAGATCTTGTGTTTAAAAGCAGACATTACTACTGGATCTTTTCTGGTACTCAGATTCTGAGTGAGTCAGTAGTATGGTATTTGATAAAATGAGTGTTCTACCCATTATGAAAAATTTACCAGATTCCTTGATGATGTCAGGATTTCCCAAAGTCAGAGTCCCTGTGTAATTATCACCTCTGTACTCCCCATCAATCTGCCACGTGAGGAATTTGGAGTGATGGGTCTACAGGAAAAAAAAAATGATGAGTGGACTCTGGGATCCTTTATTTTTACAATGTGTGCAAAACAAACAAAAATAAACAGCGGCACAATAAATTAGAGATAAATGAGTTAAATCCGTATACACGGCTTTAATTGCTTACTTGAAATACAGCTTTGGATCGGATCCGGTCAGTGAAAAGATACTGGATCTGGGCATTCAGGCTCCCGTTGCTATCCAGATCCCCGATGAGCACCGGGAAACTCTGCAAAAAAACAGCGGTAAATTCACAAACGTATTGGTCGTGGGATTAGAGAAGAGAAAGGACCCAACAGTCTATAACAAAATATATTTCTAGGAAAAGAAATGTGGGTGTGATGTCTCCATTTAATGCACTGAAGGCGTAACTGAAAAATATTTTACGGACTACGATGGGCATCAGAATACAAACGGTCACCAACCACCAGATCCCAGTCGCACTTGGCCATCATACCCCTTACAGCCACACACCTTGTCCAACCAGCACTTCCTCGCAACACGTAATCCCACAATGACCGTTCATTGGGGGGACGGAATTAATCTTTAAATGGGTGAAGAATAAAATATTGTGTTAGAAGCTGTAATACTATCAGGAACCCTCATATGCAAATGAGATAATAACCACCAATTTGCATATGGGTATAATTTCTGAACACAATATGTTATCCTTGATAAGCTTGCACATATTAGGTATTCTAGAATACACAGATACCGTTGTTAGTAAAGAAAACAAGCAGAGAATTTTCCGCTACCTCGGAGGGGCTGGGCTGTTCGTCCCCGATGTACTTGGCGTTGAAGTGGTAGCAGGACGTACCAGCTGTGCTCATGTGAATGGTGTGGCTGACCTGGGGAGAAGAGAAAGTGCGTCATTCCATCAGCGGCCATCCAAACATAAATTATAAAAAGTTATAAAAAGTTCAGATAACAACAGTGAGAGATTCTTTCCCCTAAAGGTTTAATCACATTAAAAAAAAAAAAAAAGCTATCTTTTTTCATTTATTTATACCAGCAACCTATCATTGCTTGCTTAGGTGTCATGTGACAATTAAGTTGCCCCGGCAAAAATATATGAACACATTTATTATTTGATTAAGCAATTATTTGTGCCAAAGACTGTGGCAGACAGGGATAATTTCCAACGCTCTCCCTCCTCTTCCTATCACCACTAACCCTAGGTTCACCTCTTACACTCTACTACCACAGCCTTACACACGCACACTCGTGCTAACCCCATACACAAACACACACACACACACGCTCTAACGTCACATTCTCACACATGCTTACACCGCCCCTTAAAGAATCCAACAGAAACTTATTCAAACTATTATCCAGCTGTTGTAGTGTAGTGGGTGAAAGAGTAATGGTTTTATATTTAACCCCACAGTGTCTGTTTTACCTGAAAATGGCTACTGAGAGGCCGGTTGATAATTACTTTCACCCCTTCCATCTGCAGAGGAAAAACGTCTGTAATCAAACAAAGAAAGCATTAAAGGAACAGATCAAATAAATATACATATATCTCGAAGTCTAAGGGATGATTGACAAAAAAGAACACTCTTATACTCCAAGCAATACATCATCTTCAACCTCAGCAAAAGATTTACAAAGATGGCGGACAAGGATAATTACCTCGGCTGTATTTCAATGAAGTAATACACGAGGGATTGGAGAAAGGAAATGGGAGACGTGGGGGCAGCTACACGTGAAAATAAAACTGCTGAGATGGGAACCGCAACCTGATAAAATTTGACGCACCTGCCCCAGGTGACCCTTAGAGTCCTAGGGGTGCTGTGTCAATATGGCTACCATATTGGGACATCCAATGGGTCACTCACCTTTGCAACTCTTATGCAGCTCATCAAAGCTACCAGGGTTGGGGAGAGCAAAAGCTTTCCTCCTCCTGCGCCATGACCCATGTGGGGAAGCCAGCGCCAGCGCGTTCCCCATTCTTCTGTCCAAAGCTCGTGTTAATCAGACGCGAGTCTTGGGCGGAAAACGAAGCGATCAGCCGTCTCTGCTAATCGGAGGAAGCTAAGGAGAGCAGCGCGTCAGGTCTCTCCGGGCAGCCAGCACCCATGCTTCATCGCACGAACCCCCTCCGTTCAATCACGGACCCCCAACAATTCAGACAGCGGACTGCATACACCTAGGAGACCAGAAAGAGATCGTTAATAATTAAATAGAAGCTAAAGATGACCCGTATGCTAACTCTATTAACTATTCATCGCATTCTAAATATTACAATTCTAATCAGCACACCCGTCTCCTGGATGCTAAAATACACATTTACTAGACCCTGCTAGGAATACGAAACACATGGTACTCTATAAACTCCAGACTACAATTCCCATCATGCCCAGGCAGCTTTTGACATGGGACAGATTGCTGTCCTTGGCATTTTAGTATATCTTTCCAATGTTTTACACCACAAACCTGCAAGAGTGTATCTCCCTGCCCTTTTTTCCTCCCCAGTAACCCCTCACTGGCCTGGATAGAGCTCCTGACAGTGACAGCCTTTCCCCTTCCACAGGATTTCATGTCACCAGGATGAGGGCAGCCATTGCTATTACTGGTAGGCTCCACCTCGAGTGATGATAAGCTGGCCATCTTGGGTAAGGGCATCACTATAGCAACGGCCTGTGCCTATCAGAGCTAGACAGCTGTGTGGCATCTGAGGGCCATGAATTAAAGATGAGACCCCCATTAAATTCACACTGGGACTGAGTGCAGTCAGGAGAAGCCATGACACTATGTTGTATTGTAATATATGCATTCATATAAACATATCATATATTATTGTGCGCCGTGAGGTGTCGGTCATTTATATTTACCGCGAAAAATATTTTCCAGCCTATTTCAGAAGTGGTATCTTCCACAGACATGGACTGCTCGTATAGTGAGGTCATGTGACCCTTTTCTGGTAAGTTAATGCCCTCAGAGGGCTCTTTAAGAGAAGCCACACCTCTACTGACATCACCTATCCGGCCATTGGCTGGTGGGAATCAGGCCCTTGACTTCCGGCATTGGCTGGCAGGTGGTGGAAGGAAGGTGTCCCCGGGCAGAGAGGGCAGGATAGAGAGGGGGAGCTGAGGCCTGGGCAGCTGCAAGAGGGACACGGACAGGTACTGTGACCACGGGGTATCAGCAAGGGGGCTTTACTACCCTGGGGTCAGAGGGGGCGACATGGGAGGGGGCAACAGAAGGGGTGGGAATAAGCATTGATCCTATGGGGGTCAGGATCAATACATCTGTACAGCTTCGTGCTGTGGATCCATTATATATATATATATATAATCTATACACACACACACACCCCTATACAATCTGCATCATGTGACTACGCGTACAGGATTAACACACAATTAGTTACGTTCCTTAATTTGAACTCATCGGCGTAATTCCTTTACAGTTTTGGAGCAGTTGTCGTAGTTACGAGTCGCCGGCATTCCTGATAACCGGTTTACGGCGCGTGAAGCGATCGTCCCGTGTCTCCCGTGTCTCTCAGATGCCGGCCGTCACGTCTGCGCGTAGGCAGCGACCGTGTCCTGGCGAGGGAGCCGATGATGTCCGTCTGTGAGGGTCCTGGTCCCTGAGAGCGAAGGTGCGTTAATTCTGTCCGGAGACGCGTGTGGTGATTGCTGGGGGTCTCGGTGGTGTCCATGGTTACGGGTTGTGTGGCATTTACAATGGCAGACCGTGAGGGGTGAGTGGCATCCGTATCGGATTGATGATGTCATAAAAAAAAGTTATTGGGAAATGATGCGCCTATGCTCTCCGGTTTGTACGACCAAATCCAGGTTTGTGCCAGAAATTTGCATGAAATCTGGTGGATCCCTTTAAGATCTTGCGCCAGTTCTCAGGGGGAATTGAATTCTTCCGATGGGGCAAAGTTCCGGAAGGCGCCGGTGTCACTGACCTCCCGAAGGAAGCCAGATTTATTACCCGAGGTTATTCCCCTGCAGACGCTTCACGTGGATTTCTAGCAGGTCACGCAGAGCTCCCATTGGCCGACGGCTTGTCCAGGTCATTGTATGGCGTGCGGTGGCCATGAAATCAGAACACTTTGATCCACCGCCCTGCGCCGCCAGCGTGCCGAAACGTCATAACTGCCACTGCTGTCAATTGCGGTCATTAATTCAGCTGCCACCTCTGCCAGAAGTCTCTTACAGGCATCCACAACTTTTCAAGTAAATAGTTTTTCCATGAATGTTCCAGTCTCGGGAGGCAGTCGTCTAGTTTATGGTGTCACCCAAGCGCAGTTAAACCTGCGTGGTACGGTCATCAGAAGCTTGTAATAGACAGGTTGTAACTGGTAGCTGCTGGCTGGGGCCACAGTCGCTCGCTTAATGTAGGCGATGGTAACCTGAGATCTACTATTTATTGGCTGCACTAAGTGTTCAGAACAAAGCGCTTGAAAAAGCTGCCGGTGACATCCCAAATATCGAGGGGGGGGGTTTATCGGGAGAGTTTGCTTGTATTGTGTTGTACATTTGTATTGTCTGTCAGAATCTGTGTTCGATGTGTTCCGGTACCGGATTGCGCCCGGGGATTTGTTCTAGAAATATCCGAATCTATCGTCGCAGGTGGAAGGAAGCCTTATTCCTGGCGCCATGGAGGACAAGCGCAACATCCAGATCATAGAGTGGGAGCATCTGGACAAGAAGAAGTTTTATGTGTTTGGGGTATGTATGACTATGATGATCCGGGTGAGCGTCTACCCCTTCACCCTCATCCGGACCAGGCTGCAGGTGCAGAAGGGGAAAAGCCTCTACAACGGGACGTTCGACGCCTTCGTGAAGATTCTGAGGTCGGAAGGAGTCGCCGGGTTTTACCGGGGGTTCCTGGTCAACACCTTCACGCTGATCTCTGGACAGTGCTACGTGACCACGTACGAACTGACCCGAAAGTACGTGTCCGGGTACAGTAGCAGCAATACGGTGAAGTCGCTGGTGGCCGGTGGCTCGGCGTCGCTGGTGGCCCAGAGTATTACCGTGCCCATAGACGTCATCTCCCAGCACCTCATGATGCAGAGGAAGGGTGAAAGCATGGGACGCTTTCGGGTTCACACAGCGGACAGGAAGCAGGCGGTGGCTTTCGGGCAGACCAAGGATATCATCAAGCAGATCTTCAGAGCGGACGGCTTCAGAGGTTTCTACAGGGGTTACGTTGCCTCCCTTCTCACCTACATCCCAAACAGCGCCGTATGGTGGCCTTTCTACCACTTCTATGCCGGTGAGTAGTAGACGAGTCGGACCCGGAGGTAAAATCCTTAGTCCACGCTCGAGATAGAAGCTGTATAGATTATTGTAGGTCATGTTCTGCTGTGTATTTGGACCTGCTCAGGCACTACTACTTACGACTACGTGATGGTGAGATGCATGCGCCGATGCCTCTAGCTACGCCATCAATGTAAAGACTGGAGCAGCGTTACCAGAGAAAAAAATATCTCTTGTAGAGCCTTTTATTTCTGTGTCTTAATGAATCTTTTCTTTCCTTCCTTTAGAGCAATTATCCCGTCTATCCCCAAAGGATTGCCCTCATCTCCTCCTCCAAGCCATATCCGGGCCGCTGGCTGCAGCCACGGCAGCTACCCTGACCAACCCCATGGATGTGATAAGGGCACGTGTGCAGGTAACCCGCACTTCTCACGTAGGGGTAGCTATACACCCCAGCTGGCATGGAAGATCTGCAAGAGGTTTACACACTGGTTATATCCGATGTCCACAATGTGCCTCGAGGTCTCGTCTGTACATGCAGGGAGTCCAAAAATACGTCGGCTGCGTTTTCTTTAGATGACTTTGTGAAAATGGTTCTTATCAACGCTTTCTTGTTCATTCATTGCAGGTGGAAGGCAAGCGTTCCATCATCAACACCTTCAAGCAGCTGATGGCAGAAGAAGGGCCCTGGGGCCTCACCAAAGGTCTCTCGGCGCGCATCATATCCTCCACGCCGTCCACCATAGTCATCGTGGTGGGTTACGAGACATTGAAAAAGATCAGCCTGCGACCGGAGTTGGTTGACGCGAGACATTGGTGATCCCGTTCCTAGAACCGGGAAGGAGCGCGGACTCTTTAATTGGGAGTGGAGGTTCCATTTTAAGGGATGAGGCAGGAGAAGCGGCGTGAGGAACATCTGGAGAACGTTGACTTGTTCCTGACGTTGGTCGGATAGATAAGACGGTTTGAGGGCTACGTTGGTTGCCTCCACTGCTCCGGGACTGAATTGTGGACGAAATGAGCCACTGGGGAGACGCGGGAACCAGAGCCCCCCATCATTCTATACACGGACTAACCCTTCTATGTATGTAGTGTGTTTTCTTAGTAATTTCACACGTGAGTGACACGAGTCTGTGGTAATTTCCTGTCCCCGAATTCCTGAATTACCTTCCGTTTTTCTTTCCACTATTTTTGTTTTTAGAAAGGGGCTAATGTTTTAATTATTTTTTTTTAAACAAATTGAAATCGGTTTTATTTAATGTGATTGCCAAACGGGGTGATATGTTTACAGAGGTGTAGAGAAGCCGGCATCGCTACCGATTCCTGTTATGATTGGCCCCTCCTTCTCAAAACAAATTTTGCAGGCATACCGCATTGATGAAATGTATTTTTAACCTTATTTAATGATTTTTCTTAAACCCCCACCTCTGTAAAATGGAATGTTATCTACCCGGGGTCGTTATAATGTTGGATTCCCGGAGCGGAGGGACAATGTCCAGTCCCAGGACACCGCCTACCCCAAGTGACATCTTGTGTGTGGGGGGTTATTTAATGTAATACGTTTATCCGCGGGGTTTGTTTATTGGGACATACGTCCAAGGTCTGCTTGTGTTGGAGGCCATCTCAGGAAGTTTTAGAAATCCCTGTGCTAAATATAGTGAATGTTCATGTAACTGCTGGTTATTAAGACACTGGACCTCAGAAGGCTATAGAGATTTGATACGCTGGGCAGCATTTAACCCCCCCCTTTTAAGGTGCAGAATGTGCTCGTAACCCTTTGTATGACACTATGAATTTTTAGCGAGTAACAAGCACTGCGTATAATAAAGTGTTCCAGATTCACATTTTGATTTCAAGGTGTGAAAAGAAATCAAGTTAAATGGTATTTTGATCTTGCGGCGGCGTACATTTTACTTGTCCTTCAATAAACATTTTTACAGACTTTGCCGTGGTGGTTCGGTGGATATTAATACCCGTTAGTACCCGGTTCGCTCTCCGTTACTAGAGTCACGCTCGATAAACCCAACGCGCTACCGGAATGAAAAAGGTTCCACGTTCCGCTTATTGCCTTGATACATCAAGGGCTCGGAAAGCAGTTCCTCCGAGATCAACCGACCCTGGAGAAGACTGCTGAGTTTGGGGTGTATTCACTAAATGGTTCACCCATCTCACTCGCTTAGCTGGGCATTATGGAGGAAGAGCTGAGATGAAATGCTCCTCTCGGGCGTTAGTGAATACGCTCCTTTGGGATGAGAAATGTATGAAGTGTTCATTAAACTGACACCCAGGACTCCCAGCATGTTTGTGGCCCTTAAAGAGTGGAGTTCCGCAGCCCAGATCACACGCATTGCATCAATCGACTGTATGTACCCTAGGAGGGGGTATTACTTGCCAATGGATGTTCTGCTGTAACCAGAGAGAGCGGTCACCGGATCAGACGGCACCAATTACAGCAGATCGGCTCAGTATTAGCTGATAATGATGTATATGGGAACTTTAAATCCATTCATCTGCTGCTGTTATAACGCTTCTATTATATTATTGGCCCCTGGAATTCCTACATTTCCTGTTCTAATATTATTATTGGCCCCTGGGATACACTTCCTGTTCTAGTAATATTATTGCCCTCGGAATCCCTAAACTTCCAGTTCTAATAACTAATTATTGGCCCCTGGGATACACTTCCTGTCCTGATATTATTGGCCCCTGGAATCCCTACATTTCCCGTTCTAATAATATGATTGGCCCCTGGGATACACTTGCAGTTCTAATAATACTATTGGCCCCTGGGATACATTTGCAGTTCTAATAATACCGTATTAGTGGCCCCTGGGGACACCTACATTTCCTGTTATTACAGTTGAGGCACCTAAAACAAATGTATCATTACTTCTAAGGGGCACGTGCTGGGGGCGGGAACTACGCTGTGAGTGACACCTCAACCAACCAATAACTGTATAGGAGAGGATGATGTTGCTTGGCGGGAAGGCTAGGGGAAAGGACCGAGGAAGATGGAGGCAGGAGAGAGGGGGGAGGCGATAGCGCCCGCTGGGCCCCTCGAACAGACCGCTGGAGAGCCCCAAGAGCCGAAGCCCCCTCCCCCACAGGGCCCTCAGCGGCTACTGATCTTTAACACCCTGATGGACAAGTTCCTGGAGGGGCTGGTGGAGGCGGGCAGGTGAGACGCAGCTGCCTGCACTCCTATTGGCTAAAAGAGAGGGCTGCGGGGAGGTAGTTGGTTGATCACTGCTGGCGTTTGATTGGCTGTTTTAAGTCGCAGTTTATTGGCTGCCTTTGCTCAATTCTGATTAGTTAGATGGACACTCTGCTTGTACCTGATTGGCTGCAGGAGACATGCTTCTGGTGTGAATAGCTGCCAATCTAACAATCATCTAATAATGCAGCAGCAGCCTGGGTGACCAGAGATCTGTCTGTCTGATCCACATGGGGTTAAAGGGCACACAGATCTCAGCTGTTTCCCAGCATCCAAGGGGTTAAGCTTCTAGTAATAAATGTCTGCAGCGTGCCCAGCGCGTTTCACTGCGAGGCACAACAGAAGAAATGTCAAGCAGTATGGGGTATTAGCATAAAATGTGTAACATCCAATGATCTGATTGGCTGAAAGTCGCCTCGCTTTCTCCGTAGTTACCAGCGGTTTGCGCGCTGTTACCGACGCTTCTATAAGGTGCAGCCGGAGATCACGCGGAGCATCTACGACCAGTTTGTGTCCCAGCTCCAGGAGTCTATCAAGGTAAGAGACGGCGCCAAGAGATGCCCACAACGGGGCAGTTACTCAAATCAGAGCCGAGGGTCCCTTTACCCCTTACATGCAACTGCCCTTTCCCCCCTCAGGATGAGATTCAGGAAATAAAGAATGAAGGTAATCTGGAGGAGCTGCTGGACTCCCTCGATAGGATGGAAAAGGAGGCAGGAGAAGCGAACGCCCTGGCCTGGTGAGTGAGACGCGCCGGCGGACGGGTAAAGGAATAGTGCCTGGCGAGTCCGTCCAGGGGCCGGGGCGCGTTCTCCTGCGCAGTGGGTAGTCCTGACGGCTCTGTGCCCCTCGCAGGCGTCCTAGCGGGATTCCGGAGGAGGACCTGCGCAGCCACTTGGTGCCGTACCTCCTGCAGCAGCGGGAGTACCTGAGGAAGGGACTGAAGGAGCGCACGGAGGAGAACGCCAAGCTGGCGCAATCGGTGCTGGCGGGGAGGAAGAAGATCCAGGACATGCAGCAAGAGATTGAGAAGAGGAAGCAGGCCTGGCTGGTGAGGGTCTGCTCGGGGGGGGCAATTAGGGTTAATTGGGCAGGACGGTGAGGGTCCACCCTAGGGGTAACAAAGGGTAAATGAGCCTGGTGCTGTGGGGTCTGCTTTACAGTTCTTTTCACTATGTAACCGCTTTGTTTAGACACAAAGTATCTGTTACTAAAATGCAACTTTATAAACACAACATAAACAGACAATTTAACAAAAATGTATCAGCTGATTCAGGAATTAACCATATCCTGCCTGCCTGCTACGCCTGACACCGAAGCAGCCAACCAGAAAGAGGCGAGGGGTGCATGCTGGGAAATGATGGGAGGCGGGAAGCGTTGGCACTTATACCCGGAGTGAACGTTGGCGGGAAATGTTCTGTTTGCTTATAGGAGTTGAGTAAAGCTCAGCGGGAGCTCGTTCTGTCCATCGAAACGCCCAAGTGACGAGCAGCGGCGATGACATCATATTCCACGTACGCACCGCCGTCCGGGCCCTATACAGACTCCCGGGGGGCCCCGCCGCACTTTGATGTCGACTTGGGAGCGGAGCTGGGCATTAAGCAGTGTCGGGGAGCTCCACGTGGCGGAGCGCCTTTTTTTTAAATGGAAAAATATTTTTTTTTTTAATAATAAACGTTATAAATGCAGTGTGAATGTGGCTCATACCTTCTATGCCTGGAGAGATTCTGTATCCACTACTTCGGAAGTCTACGGACTTTATCCTGGTCAATGAAGTTTTTATTTTAAATAGTTAGTGGTGCGGCGAGGGGGTATTGTTGGGGCTTTTTTGTTTGTTTAATGGGACCCCTTATGGTCATTTGTCCCGTTTTCTCCAGCTGTAAAGACCTTAATCAGTCGTTGTCGTTGTCCTCGTCTTAGATTCAGGAGCCGTATGGCTATTAAATTCACTCACTGTATTAGCCTGTACCACTTCTGCTGGGAGGCAGATCCACTGAGCTTTTAGTAGGGGCCGGATTTCCTTGTTGCCCATATAGCTCAGGGGTTTCTGGTTAGGTAGGGGTTAAAGTGATGGGGCGTACAGGGTTCGGTACTTGGTCCACGTATATATATGTAAATACAGATGGCGCTGCCACAGGCTGTAGGTTTGGACGCTGAGGTGGAAGTGCGGTGGACCCTGTGGTTCTCCACGAACTCCGTCCCCTCCTAATGATACAGACGAGGATTGCGGGTTACAGACCGTGTTTACCCCTCCGGGCTCCCGTGGTGGGTCATTATCCGCTAAGCCAGACGTGGAATGAGCGAGCGGGCGGTGGATGCAGAATTCTGCTGATCTGCAGGATTCCGTTTAACTCTAAAGCACAGCAGCAAAACAACCTCTAACGCCGCTAAACGCGATAACTGCCACTTCCTCAGGATCTGCATGATTATTCCTCCCCATTAAGCTCTCTCCCTTCGTTAGGCTGCTGGTTGTTGTTGATTGGCTCAGGTAAGGCTGAGGTGAGGATAAGAGGACGTCGGGACAGGAAATTGATCAGATAATGCTGGTTCTGCCACCGGCTGCCTCTGGTCTCTTATGGACGTACGCTGTGAAATGCGTTGGTTGCCACATAATGCATCAATACTAAGAGAAACACCGGCTCCAGAGGGGGGGTCCCCGGGACACGGCTGCTCACCGCCTGTCCGTCCAGGGCCGCTTCCTGTGTGCGGTTTCTCTGCGTTAATAACACGGATGGCGATGGGGAGGAATATAATTCCATAGGACAGGAGACGCGCTCTGCATAACGTGGCATTATCGAGCCATGTGACTGGTTTAACCCCTTCCTCGTTACCGAGGCGCAGGTCCCGAGCGGAGAACAGACCGAGTCCTCCTATGTACTCAACAAGTCCCTCTTTCACCTTAATAATAAACTTTACCAACAAAACGAAAACCTGGATGGGGCAGGGGAGGAATAACGCAGAACAGGAAGTGTAGATGATATTTTCTATATTTTGTTCAGAAAGGCTGCGTTCTAGCACGGGGGTCTCTGAGTGCACGGGGGTCTCTGAGTGCACGGGGCTGGCAGCCAGTACCCAAACTCTATACCCCTCCACAGAGCACTGCATACTATATCTAGAGGTTAACCCTTCAGATCTTCTAAAATATTTAGCCTCAAGTTGGATTATGTGCCCCCCCTATGAAATATGGGGTGGCGGGGGGGGGCACTCTATTGTTATTCTGCGGCTGTTGAAGGGTTAAGAGTCTTTGGCCGGGAACGCCGTCTATTTTCAAATAAAGCTCAGGAGTGGATGCAGCTTTTCTTTGGGCTTTTAGGTGCCACAAAGCGGTGGCGCAAAGCCTGAATCCGCCTACCCCGATGTGGGGGCAAAAGAAGGGCCGTGGACCCTTCCCAGCCAGCCCAGGGGGTATAAATTCTCTGCAGCTCCCTAGGGGGAAGTAAACACGAGACGGACGCATCGACAGCATCTCCAGGAGCCATGAAAGCCGCGGTCCTCGTCGCTGTGCTGGGCATGGCTGCGCTGTGCTGGGGGCGCACAGGTAGGGGGACTACTCCTTTAACTCCGCAACTCCCATACAAGAGTTCATTCGGGGGCGACGGGGTGAGGGCGTTAATATGGAATTAGAGATAAAGTTACCCTCATTCTAAATGGCTTTCTAGAACTTCAAAGTAAAATTTCCTTGAATTGACCAATCACTATTTTCCACCCCCGCAGATCACTACGCTTCTGACGCTGCGGCCGATCCTCGCGGCTCAGACGGTGAGATTTTATCATCGCGTATTTTTGCTCCAAGTTACTAAAAGCAGGGACGTTGTGTTGGTTTCCATGGTAACTGCTCCACGTAACCCTGTCTCTTTGTTCCCCACAGCTTTTCTCTCCAGAAAGCAGTCCAATAATTTCGCACAGAGACAGACGAGAAGCAACCTCCACGGCACGTAAGTGAAACCCCCTCTCTGTCTCTTCCGTGTTTACATCTCATGCAGATGATGCTACTTTTTTATGTTACTGAGAGAGTGGTACATAAGTGGAACAGCCTCCCAGCAGAAGTGGTAGAGGGTAATACAGTGAGGGGATTTAAACTTGCGTTGGATAGGCATGTGGCCCCTGAATCTGTGTATTGACATGGTTTTTGTTTAGGGGGCATGTTGTTGCCGCTGCCGCCGCCGGATCTCCCCTAGAATCCCAGCGGGAAGTTTGCGAACTCAACCCGGACTGCGACGAGCTGGCCGACCACATCGGCTTCCAGCAAGCGTACAGACGGTTTTACGGACCAGTTTAACCAGTCCGGACCAGCAGAGGCCAGATCCCACCCGTCCAGATCCATCACATCTGCTTATTTAACTATTAAAATGCTCTTAGTATTAATAAACTCTGGTGACCAGCGTTACCCATGCAGTGGCCCCTGGGGGCCTAATTAGCAAATAAAAATGTATATTTCTGCAGATCCACTTTATCTTCTTATTGCATAAAATATTTCTGGGCGTTCTAATCTTACGATTTAACCCTTAACCTGCTCAAAACATGGCAACCTACCACTGCCAGTATTAGTAGTCCACTCCAGTGGGAGTTACAGAGGGACCAATCTACTACATTGTGCACCGGCAAGGAAGGAGTTAAAAGGCGTGCTTTGCGCATGTGCCCAGCGCTTACTGTGTTCTCTTGAAATGAGTTTATCCGTTACGATGGATTCTATGTTACTTTCTGGCGTTTGTATAACCCGAGTCTCAATAAACAAGAGCTGAAGGATTTTTTTGTGTTTTGACAAATTATCATTTATTGTTGGTTTTATCAGAAACCGGGGTCCCTGGGAGACGATAACACAAACTCCTCACACACACTAACACTTATAAACATACTACCACACACTAACATACTACCACACACACACTAACATACTTA
>VKOC01000617.1:66546-76547 GCA_009364415.1 Spea multiplicata
ATGTGACTACGCGTACAGGATTAACACACAATTAGTTACGTTCCTTAATTTGAACTCATCGGCGTAATTCCTTTACAGTTTTGGAGCAGTTGTCGTAGTTACGAGTCGCCGGCATTCCTGATAACCGGTTTACGGCGCGTGAAGCGATCGTCCCGTGTCTCCCGTGTCTCTCAGATGCCGGCCGTCACGTCTGCGCGTAGGCAGCGACCGTGTCCTGGCGAGGGAGCCGATGATGTCCGTCTGTGAGGGTCCTGGTCCCTGAGAGCGAAGGTGCGTTAATTCTGTCCGGAGACGCGTGAGGTGATTGCTGGGGGGGGTCTCGGTGGTGTCCATGGTTACGGATTGTGTAGCATTTATAATGGCAGACCGTGCGGGGTGAGCGCCATCCGTATCGGATTGATGATGTCATAAAAAAAAGTTATTGGGAAATGATGCGCCTACGCGCTCGTACGACCAAATCCAGGTTTGTGCCAGAAATTTGCATGAAATCTGGTGGATCCCTTTAAGATCTTGCGCCAGTTCTCAGGGGGAATTGAATTCTTCCGATGGGGCAAAGTTCCGGAAGGCGCCGGTGTCACTGACCTCCCGAAGGAAGCCAGATTTATTACCCGAGGTTATTCCCCTGCAGACGCTTCACGTGGATTTCTAGCAGGTCACGCAGAGCTCCCATTGGCCGACGGCTTGTCCAGGTCATTGTATGGCGTGCGGTGGCCATGAAATCAGAACACTTTGATCCACCGCCCTGCGCCGCCAGCGTGCCGAAACGTCATAACTGCCACTGCTGTCAATTGCGGTCATTAATTCAGCTGCCACCTCTGCCAGAAGTCTCTTACAGGCATCCACAACTTTTCAAGTAAATAGTTTTTCCATGAATGTTCCAGTCTCGGGAGGCAGTCGTCTAGTTTATGGTGTCACCCAAGCGCAGTTAAACCTGCGTGGTACGGTCATCAGAAGCTTGTAATAGACAGGTTGTAACTGGTAGCTGCTGGCTGGGGCCACAGTCGCTCGCTTAATGTAGGCGATGGTAACCTGAGATCTACTATTTATTGGCTGCACTAAGTGTTCAGAACAAAGCGCTTGAAAAAGCTGCCGGTGACATCCCAAATATCGAGGGGGGGGGTTTATCGGGAGAGTTTGCTTGTATTGTGTTGTACATTTGTATTGTCTGTCAGAATCTGTGTTCGATGTGTTCCGGTACCGGATTGCGCCCGGGGATTTGTTCTAGAAATATCCGAATCTATCGTCGCAGGTGGAAGGAAGCCTTATTCCTGGCGCCATGGAGGACAAGCGCAACATCCAGATCATAGAGTGGGAGCATCTGGACAAGAAGAAGTTTTATGTGTTTGGGGTATGTATGACTATGATGATCCGGGTGAGCGTCTACCCCTTCACCCTCATCCGGACCAGGCTGCAGGTGCAGAAGGGGAAAAGCCTCTACAACGGGACGTTCGACGCCTTCGTGAAGATTCTGAGGTCGGAAGGAGTCGCCGGGTTTTACCGGGGGTTCCTGGTCAACACCTTCACGCTGATCTCTGGACAGTGCTACGTGACCACGTACGAACTGACCCGAAAGTACGTGTCCGGGTACAGTAGCAGCAATACGGTGAAGTCGCTGGTGGCCGGTGGCTCGGCGTCGCTGGTGGCCCAGAGTATTACCGTGCCCATAGACGTCATCTCCCAGCACCTCATGATGCAGAGGAAGGGTGAAAGCATGGGACGCTTTCGGGTTCACACAGCGGACAGGAAGCAGGCGGTGGCTTTCGGGCAGACCAAGGATATCATCAAGCAGATCTTCAGAGCGGACGGCTTCAGAGGTTTCTACAGGGGTTACGTTGCCTCCCTTCTCACCTACATCCCAAACAGCGCCGTATGGTGGCCTTTCTACCACTTCTATGCCGGTGAGTAGTAGACGAGTCGGACCCGGAGGTAAAATCCTTAGTCCACGCTCGAGATAGAAGCTGTATAGATTATTGTAGGTCATGTTCTGCTGTGTATTTGGACCTGCTCAGGCACTACTACTTACGACTACGTGATGGTGAGATGCATGCGCCGATGCCTCTAGCTACGCCATCAATGTAAAGACTGGAGCAGCGTTACCAGAGAAAAAAATCTCTCTTGTAGAGCCTTTTATTTCTGTGTCTTAATGAATCTTTTCTTTCCTTCCTTTAGAGCAATTATCCCGTCTATCCCCAAAGGATTGCCCTCATCTCCTCCTCCAAGCCATATCCGGGCCGCTGGCTGCAGCCACGGCAGCTACCCTGACCAACCCCATGGATGTGATAAGGGCACGAGTGCAGGTAACCCGCACTTCTCACATAGGGGTAGCTATACACCCCAGCTGGCATGGAAGATCTGCAAGAGGTTTACACACTGGTTATATCCGATGTCCACAATGTGCCTCGAGGTCTCGTCTGTACATGCAGGGAGTCCAAAAATACGTCGGCTGCGTTTTCTTTAGATGACTTTGTGAAAATGGTTCTTATCAACGCTTTCTTGTTCATTCATTGCAGGTGGAAGGCAAGCGTTCCATCATCAACACCTTCAAGCAGCTGATGGCAGAAGAAGGGCCCTGGGGCCTCACCAAAGGTCTCTCGGCGCGCATCATATCCTCCACGCCGTCCACCATAGTCATCGTGGTGGGTTACGAGACATTGAAAAAGATCAGCCTGCGACCGGAGTTGGTTGACGCGAGACATTGGTGATCCCGTTCCTAGAACCGGGAAGGAGCGCGGACTCTTTAATTGGGAGTGGAGGTTCCATTTTAAGGGATGAGGCAGGAGAAGCGGCGTGAGGAACATCTGGAGAACGTTGACTTGTTCCTGACGTTGGTCGGATAGATAAGACGGTTTGAGGGCTACGTTGGTTGCCTCCACTGCTCCTGGACTGAATTGTGGACAAAATGAGCCACTGGGGAGACGCGGGAACCAGAGCCCCCGCCATTCTATACACGGACTAACCCTTCTATGTATGTAGTGTGTTTTCTTAGTAATTTCACACGTGAGTGACACGAGTCTGTGGTAATTTCCTGTCCCCGAATTCCTGAATTACCTTCCGTTTTTCTTTCCACTATTTTTGTTTTTAGAAAGGGGCTAATGTTTTAATTATTTTTTTTTAAACAAATTGAAATCGGTTTTATTTAATGTGATTGCCAAACGGGGTGATATGTTTACAGAGGTGTAGAGAAGCCGGCATCGCTACCGATTCCTGTTATGATTGGCCCCTCCTTCTCAAAACAAATTTTGCAGGCATACCGCATTGATGAAATGTATTTTTTAACCTTATTTAATGATTTTTCTCTTAACCCCCCCCCCTCCCCCCACCTCTGTAAAATGGAATGTTATCTACCCGGGGTCGTTATAATGTTGGATTCCCGGAGCGGAGGGACAATGTCCAGTCCCAGGACACCGCCTACCCCAAGTGACATCTTGTGTGTGGGGGGTTATTTAATGTAATAAGTTTATCCGCGGGGTTTGTTTATTGGGACATACGTCCGAAGGTCTGCTTGTGTTGGAGGCCATCTCAGGAAGTTTTAGAAATCCCTGTGCTAAATATAGTGAATGTTCATGTAACTGCTGGTTATTAAGACACTGGACCTCAGAAGGCTATAGAGATTTGATACGCTGGGCAGCATTTAACCCCCCCCTTTTAAGGTGCAGAATGTGCTCGTAACCCTTTGTATGACACTATGAATTTTTAGCGAGTAACAAGCACTGCGTATAATAAAGTGTTCCAGATTCACATTTTGATTTCAAGGTGTGAAAAGAAATCAAGTTAAATGGTATTTTGGTCTTGCGGCGGCGTACGTTTTACTTGTCCTTCAATAAACATTTTTACAGACTTTGCCGTCGTGGTCGGTGGATATTAATACCCGTCAGTACCCGGTTCGCTCTCCGTTACTAGAGTCACGCTCTATAAACCCAACGCGCTACCGGAATGAAAAAGGTTCCAGGTTCCGCTTATTGCCTCAACGTCACTGGCCTTGATACATCGAGGGCTCGGAAAGCAGTCCCTCCGAGATCAACCGACCCTGGAGAAGACTGCTGAGTTTGGGGCGTATTCACTAAATGGGTCATCCATCTCGGGCGCTTACCTGGGCATTATGGAGAAAGAGCTGAGATGAAATGCTCCTCTCGGGCGTTAGTGAATACGCGCCTTTGGGATGAGAAATGTATGTAAGGGGGCCCGACGCGTTTCCCAGTAAAGCCTCACGAATAGACAATGGCGAGGCTACGGCAGATCGGCTCGGTATAAGCTAATGATGTATATGGGAACTTTAAATCCATTCATCTGCTGCTGTTATAACGCTTCTATTATATTACTGGCCCCTGGGATTCCTACATTTCCTGTTCTAATATTATTATTGGCCCCTGGGATACACTTCCTGTTCTAGTAATATTATGGGCCCTTGGAATCCCTAAACTTCCCTGTTCTATCAAATATTATGGGCCCTTGGAATCCTAAACTTCCTGTTCTAGTGAATATTATTGGCCCTTGGAATCCCTAAAACTTCCTGTTCTAAATTAAATATTATTGCCCCTAGGATACACTTCCTGTTCTGATAATTATTGCCCTGAAATCCTTACATTTCCTGTTCTAATGATATGATTGGCCCCGTGGATATATTTCGCTGTTATAATATGATTGGCCCCTAAGATACATTTGCAGTTCTAATAATACTATTGGCCCCTGAGATACATTTGCAGTTCTAATACCGTATTAGTGGCCCCTAGGGACACCTACATTTCCTGTTATTACAGTTGAGGCACCTAAAACAAATGTATCATTACTTCTAAGGGGCACGTGCTGGGGGCGGGAACTACGCTGTGAGTGACACCTCAAGCAACCAATAACTGTATAGGAGAGGATGATGTTGCTTGGCGGGAAGGCTAGGGGAAAGGACCGAGGAAGATGGAGGCAGGAGAGAGGGGGGAGGCGATAGCGCCCGCTGGGCCCCTCGAACAGACCGCTGGAGAGCCCCAAGAGCCGAAGCCCCCTCCCCCACAGGGCCCTCAGCGGCTACTGATCTTTAACACCCTGATGGACAAGTTCCTGGAGGGGCTGGTGGAGGCGGGCAGGTGAGACGCAGCTGCCTGCACTCCTATTGGCTAAAAGAGAGGGCTGCGGGGAGGTAGTTGGTTGATCACTGCTGGCGTTTGATTGGCTGTTTTAAGTCGCAGTTTATTGGCTGCCTTTGCTCAATTCTGATTAGTTAGATGGACACTCTGCTTGTACCTGATTGGCTGCAGGAGACATGCTTCTGGTGTGAATAGCTGCCAATCTAACAATCATCTAATAATGCAGCAGCAGCCTGGGTGACCAGAGATCTGCCTGTCTGATCCACATGGGGTTAAAGGGCACACAGATCTCAGCTGTTTCCCAGCATCCAAGGGGTTAAGCTTCTAGTAATAAGTTTCACTGGGAGGCACAACAGAAGAAATGTCAAGCAGTACGGGGTATTAGTATAAAATGTGTAAAATCCAATGATCTGATTGGCTGAAAGTCGCCTCTCTTTCTCCGTAGTTACCAGCGGTTCGCCCGCTGTTACCGGCGGTTCTATAAGGTGCAGCCGGAGATCACGCGGAGCATCTATGACCAGTTTGTGTCCCAGCTCCAGGAGTCTATCAAGGTAAGAGACGGCGCCAAGAGATGCCCACAACGGGGCAGTTACTCAAATCGGAGCCGAGGGTCCCTTTACCCCTTACATGCAACTGCCCTTTCCCCCCTCAGGATGAGATTCAGGAAATAAAGAATGAAGGTAATCTGGAGGAGCTGCTGGACTCCCTCGATAGGATGGAAAAGGAGGCAGGAGAAGCGAACGCCCTGGCCTGGTGAGTGAGACGCGCCGGCGGACGGTAAAGGAATAGTGCCTGGCGAGTCCGTCCAGGGGCCGGGGCGCGTTCTCCTGCGCAGTGGGTAGTCCTGACGGCTCTGTGCCCCTCGCAGGCGTCCTAGCGGGATTCCGGAGGAGGACCTGCGCAGCCACTTGGTGCCGTACCTCCTGCAGCAGCGGGAGTACCTGAGGAAGGGACTGAAGGAGCGCACGGAGGAGAACGCCAAGCTGGCGCAATCGGTGCTGGCGGGGAGGAAGAAGATCCAGGACATGCAGCAAGAGATTGAGAAGAGGAAGCAGGCCTGGCTGGTGAGGGTCTGCTCGGGGGGGGCAATTAGGGTTAATTGGGCAGGACGGTGAGGGTCCACCCTAGGGGTAACAAAGGGTAAATGAGCCTGGTGCTGTGGGGTCTGCTTTACAGTTCTTTTCACTATGTAACCGCTTTGTTTAGACACAAAGTATCTGTTACTAAAATGCAACTTTATAAACACAACATAAACAGACAATTTAACAAAAATGTATCAGCTGATTCAGGAATTAACCATATCCTGCCTGCCTGCTACGCCTGACACCGAAGCAGCCAACCAGAAAGAGGCGAGGGGTGCATGCTGGGAAATGATGGGAGGCGGGAAGCGTTGGCACTTATACCCGGAGTGAACGTTGGCGGGAAATGTTCTGTTTGCTTATAGGAGTTGAGTAAAGCTCAGCGGGAGCTCGTTCTGTCCATCGAAACGCCCAAGTGACGAGCAGCGGCGATGACATCATATTCCACGTACGCACCGCCGTCCGGGCCCTATACAGACTCCCGGGGGGCCCCGCCGCACTTTGATGTCGACTTGGGAGCGGAGCTGGGCATTAAGCAGTGTCGGGGAGCTCCACGTGGCGGAGCGCCTTTTTTTTAAATGGAAAAATATTTTTTTTTTTAATAATAAACGTTATAAATGCAGTGTGAATGTGGCTCATACCTTCTATGCCTGGAGAGATTCTGTATCCACTACTTCGGAAGTCTACGGACTTTATCCTGGTCAATGAAGTTTTTATTTTAAATAGTTAGTGGTGCGGCGAGGGGGTATTGTTGGGGCTTTTTTGTTTGTTTAATGGGACCCCTTATGGTCATTTGTCCCGTTTTCTCCAGCTGTAAAGACCTTAATCAGTCGTTGTCGTTGTCCTCGTCTTAGATTCAGGAGCCGTATGGCTATTAAATTCACTCACTGTATTAGCCTGTACCACTTCTGCTGGGAGGCAGATCCACTGAGCTTTTAGTAGGGGCCGGATTTCCTTGTTGCCCATATAGCTCAGGGGTTTCTGGTTAGGTAGGGGTTAAAGTGATGGGGCGTACAGGGTTCGGTACTTGGTCCACGTATATATATGTAAATACAGATGGCGCTGCCACAGGCTGTAGGTTTGGACGCTGAGGTGGAAGTGCGGTGGACCCTGTGGTTCTCCATGAACTCCGTCCCCTCCTAATGATACAGACGAGGATTGCGGGTTACAGACCGTGTTTACCCCTCCGGGCTCCCGTGGTGGGTCATTATCCGCTAAGCCAGACGTGGAATGAGCGAGCGGGCGGTGGATGCAGAATTCTGCTGATCTGCAGGATTCCGTTTAACTCTAAAGCACAGCAGCAAAACAACCTCTAACGCCGCTAAACGCGATAACTGCCACTTCCTCAGGATCTGCATGATTATTCCTCCCCATTAAGCTCTCTCCCTTCGTTAGGCTGCTGGTTGTTGTTGATTGGCTCAGGTAAGGCTGAGGTGAGGATAAGAGGACGTCGGGACAGGAAATTGATCAGATAATGCTGGTTCTGCCACCGGCTGCCTCTGGTCTCTTATGGACGTACGCTGTGAAATGCGTTGGTTGCCACATAATGCATCAATACTAAGAAAAACACCGGCTCCAGAGGGGGGGTCCCCGGGACACGGCTGCTCACCGCCTGTCCGTCCAGGGCCGCTTCCTGTGTGCGGTTTCTCTGCGTTAATAACACGGATGGCGATGGGGAGGAATATAATTCCATAGGACAGGAGACGCGCTCTGCATAACGTGGCATTATCGAGCCATGTGACTGGTTTAACCCCTTCCTCGTTACCGAGGCGCAGGTCCCGAGCGGAGAACAGACCGAGTCCTCCTATGTACTCAACAAGTCCCTCTTTCACCTTAATAATAAACTTTACCAACAAAACGAAAACCTGGATGGGGCAGGGGAGGAATAACGCAGAACAGGAAGTGTAGATGATATTTTCTATATTTTGTTCAGAAAGGCTGCGTTCTAGCACGGGGGTCTCTGAGTGCACGGGGGTCTCTGAGTGCACGGGGCTGGCAGCCAGTACCCAAACTCTATACCCCTCCACAGAGCACTGCATACTATATCTAGAGGTTAACCCTTCAGATCTTCTAAAATATTTAGCCTCAAGTTGGATTATGTGCCCCCCCTATGAAATATGGGGTGGCGGGGGGGGGGCACTCTATTGTTATTCTGCGGCTGTTGAAGGGTTAAGAGTCTTTGGCCGGGAACGCCGTCTATTTTCAAATAAAGCTCAGGAGTGGATGCAGCTTTTCTTTGGGCTTTTAGGTGCCACAAAGCGGTGGCGCAAAGCCTGAATCCGCCTACCCCGATGTGGGGGCAAAAGAAGGGCCGTGGACCCTTCCCAGCCAGCCCAGGGGGTATAAATTCTCTGCAGCTCCCTAGGGGGAAGTAAACACGAGACGGACGCATCGACAGCATCTCCAGGAGCCATGAAAGCCGCGGTCCTCGTCGCTGTGCTGGGCATGGCTGCGCTGTGCTGGGGGCGCACAGGTAGGGGGACTACTCCTTTAACTCCGCAACTCCCATACAAGAGTTCATTCGGGGGCGACGGGGTGAGGGCGTTAATATGGAATTAGAGATAAAGTTACCCTCATTCTAAATGTATTTTCTAGAATTCATTAAAAGGTAAAATTCCTTGAATTTGACTAAAATCACTATTTTTTCTTCCACCCCCCGCCCCCCACAGATCACTACGCTTCTGACGCTGCGGCCGATCCTCGCCGCTCAGACGGTGAGATTTTATCATCGCGTATTTTTGCTCCAAGTTACTAAAAGCAGGGACGTTGTGTTGGTTTCCATGGTAACTGCTCCACGTAACCCTGTCTCTTTGTTCCCCACAGCTTTTCTCTCCAGAAAGCAGTCCAATAATTTCGCACAGAGACAGACGAGAAGCAACCTCCACGGCACGTAAGTGAAACCCCCTCTCTGTCTCTTCCGTGTTTACATCTCATGCAGATGATGCTACTTTTTTATTTTACTGAGAGAGTGGTACATAAGTGGAACAGCCTCCCAGCAGAAGTGGTAGAGGGTAATACAGTGAGGGGATTTAAACTTGCGTTGGATAGGCATGTGGCCCCTGAATCTGTGTATTGACATGGTTTTTGTTTAGGGGGCATGTTGTTGCCGCTGCCGCCGCCGGATCTCCCCTAGAATCCCAGCGGGAAGTTTGCGAACTCAACCCGGACTGCGACGAGCTGGCCGACCACATCGGCTTCCAGCAAGCGTACAGACGGTTTTACGGACCAGTTTAACCAGTCCGGACCAGCAGAGGCCAGATCCCACCCGTCCAGATCCATCACATCTGCTTATTTAACTATTAAAATGCTCTTAGTATTAATAAACTCTGGTGACCAGCGTTACCCATGCAGTGGCCCCTGGGGGCCTAATTAGCAAATAAAAATGTATATTTCTGCAGATCCACTTTATCTTCTTATTGCATAAAATATTTCTGGGCGTTCTAATCTTACGATTTAACCCTTAACCTGCTCAAAACATGGCAAATCCCCCCCCCCCACTGCCAGTATTAGTAGTCCACTCCAGTGGGAGTTACAGAGGGACCAATCTACTACATTGGAAGGAGTTAAAAGGCGTGCTTTGCGCATGTGCCCAGCGCTTACTGTGTTCTCTTGAAATGAGTTTATCCGTTACGATGGATTCTATGTTACTTTCTGGCGTTTGTATAACCCGAGTCTCAATAAACAAGAGCTGAAGGATTTTTTTGTGTTTTGACAAATTATCATTTATTGTTGGTTTTATCAGAAACCGGGGTCCCTGGGAGACGATAACACAAACTCCTCACACACACTAACACTTATAAACATACTACCACACACTAACATACTACCACACACACACTAACATACT
>VKOC01000618.1:0-11247 GCA_009364415.1 Spea multiplicata
GCTGTATACAGTAATATAACCCCCAGCGCTGTATACAGTAATATAACCCCCCAGCGCTATATACAGTAATATAACCCAGCATGTTAGTGAGAATGTGTGTGTGTTAGCATTATTTTATATAAAAATGCATAGTTATTCTCAACAAAATAGTATTGGACATCACATATTTGCGCTGAAATTATTCCCGGTCGGGTTCTGCGCAGCTGCCTGAAAACATGATATTTTGGGGCAAAACCTACAACTGGTTTAAAAAAACAAACAAAACAAAAAACAGAAAACTTTTCATCTGATATTTAGGATAGAAAATAGCGATGGGATCGACCTCCATGGAAACTCCTGGTTTTCAGGGCGAGTAATAAATATATATTTTTTTTCTTAGAAAGTTTTTATGTTTTTCAGGTTCTCCTCACGCTGGACGACGACCTGGACGAGGTGCGGAGAGATAAAATCCCGGTGTTTTAAAGCCGGAAGAATTTCCTCCAGCGGAGTCTTTTTTTCTTGGAGCGCCGGAGGCTCCCGGGGGTCTGAGAGCCGCTCGGTGCTGGGAACGGCGTTTGGCCCCGGAGACGCCGCGGAGACGTGCCGGATGTGCCGCCGGCGGGAAGGAGCCGCTAGGCCTTCCTACAAACCCAGTGAACAAACCTGTGACGCTGCCTGCGAAAAAAACACTTCGGAGCTTCACTTACTTACAAAATACACAATTTGTGCCAAAAAAAGACGCCCAAACAACCACCCCCCACCCCGGTGCGGCACGGACACAAAAACCGGGGGTTTTATTTTATATTTTAAGTTCTGTATATATTTCATATTCTAAATGTGTTCTTAGATTTTTTTCCCCTGGGTATACATTTCACAGAAACTTAATATAAATTATTTTAGCTGAAAATAATATAAAAGAAATTTTACTAAAATGAGAAAAATGACCTTTAAAAAGAATTTAAAAAATCCATATATTTTAATTCTCCAATCCCACAAATTTAAACTTTTTAATTAGGCCGACGTGATCTGGTTAGTGACTTTAAACGTGTCATCTACTAAAAAGTGCAAAAACAAACCAAAAAAACCCCCGTTTTGTCCTAAAAACCTCATCTCGCCGGCAGCCCACAACCTCCCCCCAGTTTTGCCCGGAGTGCAGCCCCCGCCGTGCATGACAAACACATTTTAATGCCCCCGATGCTGTGGGGTAGATCCCGGCCGCGGGGTAGATGCGCTCCCTACCTTGTAACTCGTGCCGTTTTTATCTGACCGTAATCTTTTTGATGGCTTTTCATGCCGTTTAGTCAGCGGTGCCCAGCTCACAGTGGGTTATATTGCGTTTCAAGAAGTCCAGCCGTATTCTTTTAGCAATTTTTCCAATTCTACTAAATATCCTTAAAACGCCGCATCCCTGAAGCCCCCAATACCTCCATGTGATGTAGGCAATTTTTTGAATTAACCCCGAATTCCAGACGTAAGCCGATGAGGAGCTCGCAGAGCATTTCATTCGCTGCCGCTGATATCGTTGATTTCCACGTTTATTTTATGTCTCTTACTCCAGAGCATGTTTGCAATTTTCAGACAAAACGGGTCAAACGTAGTATTTTACGCACTGAAAACACACGGATTGGGTCAGTGGAATTATATGTGTATTAAACGCCATTTTTAAAAGCACAGAAAACGAATCATTATTGTAATTTTGGTCGCTCTGTTACCGGACGGGTCGCTGCTTTGAGGAGGGAAAGTAAAATAGGGCGGCCGTGGCACGGACGTTATTAGATGGTTTTCTAAGTGGTGGAATCAGCCGGAAATCAGTATTCTCAGAAAAAAAGTGAACTAGAAAGACGTTGACGACCCAGTGTCATGTTTTGCTTTGTGCCGTCTTAATAAAATTTGGAACATTCACATGGGGGTCCTGGTTCTGTTTGCTATATTTTTTTCTGCATGTTTAATACCCTCACTGTATTATCCTCTACTACTTCTGCTGGGAGGCTGCTCCACTTATCTACCACCCTCTCATTAAAGTAAAACTTCCTTCCGTTCCATCTCAGTCTCTGACTCTTTAGTGTTAGATTCCGGTCTCTTGTTGTAACTTTTATCCTCCTGTACTTTTAGTAAATCTCTTTGGTTTTAAATCCTTTGCATCCCCCCTCTCTCTTCCTCCTCTCTCTCTTTTCCCCTCTCTCTCTCTCTCTCTTCCCCTCTCCCTCTCTCTCTCTCCCTCTCTCTTCCCTCCCCAAGCTGGACACACAGCGATCGCTTAGTCTTTCTGGATCATTTTTATCTGGCAAACAAATGTAAAGCAGGCCCAGACCAAACATTAACACAAACGTCATAAAAGATAATTAAATGCAGGATTTTGACATAAAGTTAAAAGTTGCCTCATTTAACCCGTTTTTATCATTTCGGACGACACGTCAGCAAGAAATGCCGGAGAAGAAAGTGCAGGAGAAATTTTATTAATAAAATATGTTTAGATCTTTACAAAGAATTTTATTACAACCCAGAATCTTACATTAAATAAAAAAAATAGAATGAAACCGTTTTCTGAGATCAAAAACACTTGTTATAAAAAATGTAATGTTTCCCGAAAACCCCTCAAACAGAATAGTGTGAAAGCAATTGATTTACCCCAAATCAGATTATAAAGGGCTGTACAGAGTATTTACAGCAACGCGTCTTCCAGCTATTTACAAACATGTTTACAGCGTGTACATACAGGACACGGGGGCTGTATGTTCACAGAACCTCCGCCGGGGACTTAAATCCTACGATAATCTGGAAAAACACAAATTCTACAGATACTGAAGGACAAGGAAAAGCCAGAAGTGCCACTGAATGCCGCCAACCGGCCGGGATTAAAACCACGTGACTACAGCCCGGCGACCCCGAGCCACCGGCAGCCCTGGGGTAGTCAGTAAAAGTCGATCTGTTACACTGTAGCGGAAGACCAAGAGTAAGAGAACTCGTTTTTGCATAAGGCCTGTGCTAACGTCTCACGCGGCTACAAACCCATCGGCTAACGAGCCGTCAGCAGAGACAGCAACACGTTTACGACACGCTTAACACAGAACCGTAACACGGGGACAGGGAGCGGCGGGGAGAATCGGGCCAGAACACGACTTCTACAGCGAACGCCATAAAGTGCTTAAAGACCGAGGCGTGAACGAGCGGAAGCTGCCTTGGTTCATAGACACTCAGAGACACTCGCTCACACCGGCCCAGCGGGGGCCGCTTCCACCAAACTAGACCTATGTACCGAAACACGGCCCTCCGGCGCCCTAACACCGCAGGCTATTCGGGGGTCTTACTCGAGAGGCACTTGTGTTCACGTAGAGAATATTAAACCAGCGCCGCTGGACCTTTGGTAAATCTGGGGCCGGAACGGACTGGCAGCTCGATCTCAGACATCGGAGCAAAGAACCCCACTTTAGACAGAGCGTCAGGGCCGGTTAAACGTTCGGAGAGCGGGACTTCTACGACACGACGGAAATCCGCAAGGAGAGGGTCCAACAACACCAAATAACGACAAGACCGACATGTTCCTCCGTGTTTTAGTGCAAATGACTATTATATATCGAGAGAAATAAATGTATCTAGAGTTTGGAATTTTGATGGTGGCCGAGTAACAAAAAAAAAAAAATTATCCAAGGGAAAAGGGTAAATTTTGGGTTGATATATGTGAACGGGCACCAGTATATATAAATCACCTACGACTATAACGATGATCAGGAAAAAAAAAAAAAAAAAACGCGGACTACAAGTTTGCATTAAAAATTTATATATATGATATATTGATATGCATAAATATTATTATGATATATATTATAGTATATATACTGCGTAGTGTCCATGTCTGCAAAGCAAATTAACAGGAGGGCGAGTATTTTTGAAGGTGGATCGCATCAAATGGCAAAGCTGTAGCTTCATACCGGATAAATAAAATCATGGCAAGGACACCGCAAACTATAAAATAACCATCACCTTGATCTGTAAATGAAATAAATTAACAACAAAAAAGATGCAGCGCTCCTTGGATTTTCCGGCGATATCGGACACCAGGAACAGAAAGCCAAGCAAGTCGATGTCGGACCTTTAGAGACAACACGGAACGTCCTCGATCTAAACAAAAAAGGTTTTTTTTAATGACTTTATACAGCGGAGCTGGAATCGTGGCCCAGAATATGGCTTATGTTATGAGCCGGCCGGTTAGACGACTGTTTAGAAGATTCCGGGTTTGAAGAGTGAGAGATGGAGAGGAGGGGAGACATGGCGGAGCCCTCTGCCGGGAGGGCCGTGGCGATCTCCGGAAACAGAGAAGTCAGGTTGAAGTTGGACAGGTGGGACGGGTTGGTCATGTGCATCGGCGCCATGTCTGGAAGAAGGGGGAAGGTGGTCTGCGAGAAGCCGACGGGCCGCGGAGGAGACAGGATGGACCCGAAGCGGTTGTTTAGTCCCGCGCCGCTGGGTTTTTCTGTGCTAGGGTTCGGGAACATTTGGTTGGAGAAGTAAGGGATGGTGATGTCGTTGGCCAAGCTCGGATGTGCCGGGGAGTAAGAAGGATAGAAGGACGGAAGGGTGTTCTGGGGATCAACCGGTATTAAGGCCGGGGTGCGGGTGGCAGCCGCCTGCGTGACGGGGGGGATGAAAGACTGGTTCGCATTTATAGGCGGGTTCATGGACCCCTCAGGAATAAAAGGGAATCCAAAGTTCTGGGTCAGCGAGTGCTGGTCCGCGGTGGGATTGTCACCGGTTACTTGAGGGCCGTCCGGCATGAAGCGGACGATGCCGGTCCTCTTTTCATTGACGGACTGCTGGCGCCCGATAATCATACTGCCAGGGCCGGCGAGGGGAAGGTGGGGGAGGGTGGGATCAAACACATTGCCATGTCTTTGGTTACCGGACCGGTTCCTTTCAGGCTGGCGGGCTTTAGAGTCCGCTTCTTCTTGTAAAGGATGCCTGGAGCGCTGGGCTATTGGAGGATTCCCGTGTCGAACGGCCTGCCCCTGGTCACCGTTTCCATGGGCGCCCGGTTGATGGGGGATGGATGGATGAACCACGCCGTGCATGTTAATGGACACCTGAATATTCAGATGGTTCTTTGACCCGTGGCTGTCCGTCTGCCGCATGACATTGGACTTCTGCATTGAGGAATGGGGGCTCGTGTTCCTGCCCTGAATATCCCCCGAAGAAGAGAACGGGATACTTAAAGAGTTATTTCTGGAGGTCACCTGCCCCATGGCCAGGTCACAGCTCTCCCGGCCTGGCCCATCGTTTTCTCTCCGGAGATGGATAGAGTCACGTGCGGGAGGGCAGCTGTACTCCATGCCGGAGGACGGATTATACTGCGACCGCTGATGGCCCGGCATCGATCTCTGACTCGAGCCGATCTGCTCTCCGATGAGCGGGGTTAGCAGACTCTGCATAAAGCTTTGGTGACACAGATTTTCGTTCTCCCGAATCTGAACGGCGTTTGTAATCGGTACTTCCTGGACCGGCTGATACGCTAAGTGTTTTTGCCGATCCATGGCCGAATTGGGATTTTGACTGATCCTATAGGCTTGCGACTGCATACCCCTCATGGACGAGACTGCATTAACCTCGTTATTTCTTGAAGTCTGTCCCTCAAAGCCCCCCGATTGCTGTTGGTTGGAGTTGCCCGTCTTAAACGTCTGACAGTCTGGGAGATGCTGACCGTCGTTCACAGGATGGTCCATGGCCATGCGGCTCTGCATGTTATGAACAGATAAACTTTTGTTCCGGGAAACATCCATGTACTTTCTCATTTCAAGCTGGTCGGGCAACCTTTGAGCCGCAATGCCCATCCTCTGCTCGGAACTCGACGTGCTCTTCCCGATCAGGGCTTCGGCGGAATAACTAGAAACTCTGTTTCTCTCCTGCCTGTGTGGGGCGCAAGTCATGTTTGTGGGCCTGGAAACAATACTGGGCTGAGAAACCATCTGCTGCTCTAAAGACCTCGAGGTCATGAGTCTTTGGACTTGGCTGTGGCCGGTCAAATGCTCCGAAGACACGACCGGCCCTTGTGGTCTGCTGTTGACGTCTTGCTGATGCTGGTGAAGGATTTCTTGGTTTACGAGGGTCTGGGGGTGATGGGTTCGGCCCTGTCCGTTGTTTTCACAGGTCTTATCTACCTGCGAAGACCCGAAGTGAGGAGGCATCTGCTGCTGGATCTGCTGGTGGTGCCCGTGCTGCTGGCCGCTCTTCTGTCGATTTTGGTCGGAAAGCTGATGTTTCTGCTGTAAAGACAACCTCGTGGCCTGCCCGCTTGGCACCGTCCCCCGCTTCTTTTGCATCTGCGCGTCGTGCTGGATGAGTCTTTGCTGCTGCACGTTATGGGACTGCGAGTGGATACCGCTGTCCGCGTGCGCGACGTGGTGCTGCTGATACAAATGGTGCTGCTCTCGTAAAAGGCCGCTCTGCTGCTGCTGCTTTAGGTACGGGTTGCTATTATGTAAGTGGGATACCTGCTGGTTAGGTGTAAGCTGGAGATGCTGGGTGCTCAGTTGTCCTTGTTCTGAAACGGCAGGCTGAGAGCTGCAGCGCATGTCCGTCTGTCTCAGGTTTGTGTTTAAAAAGCTATTGGGTGGGAAGAGGGTAGAGAGCCCATCTGCGTGGCTTTGGCTACTGGAGGACACGGTTGGGGTGGCATTGGTAGGGACTCGGCACACCAACATGTTCTGCTCTGAAAGGCTGTCCTGCGGCTGTAAGCTTTCGTGGCGAGCGTGAGGCTGACACTGCTTTTGACGCTTGGCTGCAGAAAGCAAACCATCCTCGTGGGCGCAGCGCTTGCCGGCCTCTTTCCTACCCTCGTCGTGTTTTAAGAGAGCGTCCGGGGCCTGGGTCACTTGCATGACGGTGGCCCGTAAGGTCTGTAGCTGCTCTGGTGAGTATTCAGACAACGCCGAGGACTGATTTTCGTAGGTGTTACTGCCGGGATTAGAGGCTGTAGTCAGGCCAACTTGATCAGACGGCTGGGAAACATTCGCACAGTTGGTGGCGGAGTGGTTGACATCGGACTGATGTATTAAATTATTTATACTGAGACTGGTCCCGGCTTGAGACGTTGATATTTGCAGAGAGAGATTTGTGCTGTTGATTCCCACCGGACAATTTTTCTCCTCCAACCGAACGGCACCGGGAAGAGGCGGGCAACCAACGGGGTTAAAACAGTTGGCCACCGTCGGAACTCGAACAAGGTTTTCCTTTGTCGGTTGTGACTTGTATGGGTGTCTACAGTCGCCCGATAAAATTTCACACTCAATATCCCTTGAAACCGCGCGTCCGGCCTCTGCCTGAAGGCTCGCGCCCCCTTTTGTCACGGCTTCTTGGTCAAAGATAACGCTGGCAGCCACGGCCACAATGTCGCTCTGTTCCGCAAACGCAGAACCATTAAACGAAGGCACCGCCGTCACGATAACGTCTTCTCTGCTCGTATCCGGCAACATAGATGCCACCGAAAAATTACGGCTACTCCCGGAGCTTGTGGACAGAGGAGAGTCCGTCTGTCTGTTAACACAAGAACTGCTGACGGCGACCTCGTGTTCGGACACGCATGGCTGCGCCTGCGCGGAGTGGCCACTCGAGGTGTTCAAAAGCAGAACATCCGAGCCGATCTGCTCGGCAGACGGAATTTCTTTCGACTTTGTTTTTCTGTTTAGCAGCTCCGAGCCGGCAGCTTCCTTACCGTCTAATTTTAGAGACGATGGAGGACCCTCTTTTGGATCATCTGACAAAATCTGCACCTCCAGCAGATGAGTAGCCGTTAAACTCGGAGGATCCTCTTCGGCCAGGCAGGGTTTATGAACAGCAGCATCAGACGTTTCAGCTGTCTGCAAGGTGGTTTGATCCTGCGATAAGCCAACCGTCACAGAGCCCTGAGCAAGATTCCCGGCGGGGGTCACGGTGGAATCGCTAGTCGGAACGCAAGTATTAAAGACCTCCGCTGCCTTGGAACGTGGTATTTGTTCTTCTCCGCTTACGCAGGTTTCTGTACTTGGAAACTCCGTGGAAAACTGCTCTTCAGAGGTAAGCATGATGGCTTCCTCGCTGGGGTTTAATACCATCAAAGGTCCTGTTTCACCAGCCATCACGTTATTAGGTTGTCCACCTGAAGCATCAAGCTTGTCGTGTTCTACATTAGTCGACGTTACTAGCCCGGCTGTATCTCCCGCCTGCGTGGGGCTCTCAGAACTTGGCTGCTGCTTTGGAGTTTCTCCTATCAAAGAATCGGATTTAACGGACACAACAGGCTCTTTCTTGGCAGCCGTTTTTTTAACGCTGGGCTTCTTAGGTGCCTTTTTGGCTTTGACGCTCGACGGTGTCGCTCCGACGGGCTTTACGGGAAGGAGCTTTGTAGGAGTAGAGGGCAGAGGCAACGCTTGTGAGCTAGCGGTGGTTGCTGCAGAAATACCGGCTCCAGTTACAGAGATGCAATTAACCGGCACAGAAGCCCCCGCTAAAGAAACCGTTGGAGGGTTCACTGAGAATTGCACGCAGCTCTGCCCTGCCATCTGGGAGATGCTTTGACTGAGGTTGGCCAAAGCACCAAAGGCATTGAGAGCAACGTTAGTGTTGGGATCTTCGCTGGTAGTCGGTTGGATGATTTGCATCGGGGCTTGGTTGGAAGTACCGGCTGAAGGAGTTACCGGCTGCAATGCAAACAGATGTCCGTTCAGAGAAATTGTTGGCGTCTGCTGGTTTGACGCGCTCGTGGACACAGCACACGGCTGGACGGTGCTGGACGGTACAGACGTGGGTCTGGGTAATATATGAACAAGGTGCTTTCCTCCAACCGTCTGCGGCGTGACAGAATGCGGCACGGTGTTTGACGTACAGACTACAGGATTGCTTGTATTAAGAGGCAACACGACAGAAGGTGCTGGCTGCGCAGACATGACGGGGAGCTGGGTTTGGTTAGTAGGCGCTTGAATAATAACAATCTGCTGCCCCATCGCTGGCTTGGAAACTTCTGCACGCAGGACAGGTGGGCATGGAGCTGGTGGCGGAGGCTGAAGAAATATGATGTTTTGGTTACCCGGAGCAGGATTGATCGCAGGGCCGATAGGCTGCGCCACCTGAATGACTTGCACCGGAGGATTAAGCGGAAGAATATTTGCTGTTGCTTGCGGTTGGGGTATTAACGACTGAACTGGTACCTGCTGGCAAGAAGGCATTTTTACCATTACTTGCTCCACAGGCTTGGCTTCTGAAGCCAGAAAGCTATTTAAATTTATGCAAGCCGTTGCCTGCCTAGTTAAGACATCCTTGGATAAAGTCTGTTGGTCGGTTAACAGCATAGGGATGACCGTGGAGGACGTCTGACTCAAAGGCTGAACCGTGTTCCCTGCCACCTGCAACGTCGTCCATGTGGTTTGGGTGTTTCCATCGGAGGAGATCCTCGTCAAGCTGCTTATGTTTTTCTGCTCAGAAGCAGATAAAGAACTAGAAAGGGACCAGCTACTCTCCAGAGGGGCGCCAGTCAACGTGACCACAGCCGATGACGTCAGAAACTCACCCGGGGGTGAATTTTCTAAGGACGCGACGGTTATTACAGGAACGGGCTCAGCGTTCGTGCTTGCGAGCATTTCTTTTACAGCATCTTTCACAGTTTCAACGCAGCCCGGGGGCTCCGAACTCTGTCCTTGCGCAAGGCTTTGAACCTCTTGTAAACTTATGTCAGCTGCAGGGACCGGTGGCACTTCAGGAGACAGGAGCGAGGAGCCGGGTGGAAAGCTGGTAGAGGGCAGCGCAGAAGTCCTTGGCAAGTCTTGCTGTTGTCCAGAAAGATTAGCCGCGCCGCTTTCTGCTTGCGATGTTTGGGTGGAAGAGCACTGCAACTGGCCTGCAAAACCAGCGAGGAAAGAAGAAGATTGGGAACTTGCTGCAAAAGGAGCGCTCTGTTCACCTTTAGACGCAGGGACGTCGTTATCGCTCGGAGCTTGGGCAGTTACGGGAAGACACAGAGGTGGGTGCAGCCCGGACGTGGTCGCAATCACTGCGTTTGCCTGCCAGGGTTTATTTCCTAAAGGGTACCCTCCGGAAACAGTAACGGGTGTCACCAAACTGCAAGTCCTTTGCACGGGCACAACGTTCGCCGTTTGCTTTTGCAAATTCTGTCCCACGTTAAACGTGATCCCGTGCATGGCGGGGCCGTGGTTAGAAGAACTCAGCTGGGTGCCATTCAAGCAGAGGGGAAGTTTCTGGACCGGCTCAGCAACGACAAAGGAAGCCTTTGCATTTCTCATTTTCCCTTTCCAGTGCAGCGTCGGGTCGTCGTACAGGCAGATATCGTTGCTCTTCAGCAGTTCTATGTAGCGAGCATTTTCTTTCTGGATGTCTGCCAGTTGCTTCCTAAGTCGTCTTATTTCACAAGCTGCAGGTGCAAAATCAGAACAAAACTCTAGAATTGATGTTTTATTTCTTAAGTAATTTAGCCTGATTTTTAGATCCTACTCTTCTTTAACCCAACACTAGTGCATTATTATTAGATAACATGCTATTAAACAGGGCTCACCTTGTTCTTTGTCACCTCCGTTAAGAAGCAGCTCATCGTTTTGTCTCTTGAGTTCTGTGATGTACTTGAAAGCCTGCTCCAAGATCATATTTTTACTCTGGAGGTGAAGAAGCAAAGCATCAACCAGACAATGAGGAGGACAGCGATGGCTAATAACATAGTCCCCGTCCCCTCAAGCCCTACGGGATTATCTTTCCTACATTAACTAACATCAGAAAGGCCTGAAGTGGTAACAGTCAGTGGATAACCTCAGCACACAGTTGGAGAATTACTGAGCGAGAACCCTTTGTAACACTGAAACTCTGCCACTCATTTAACAGGGAAATTGTTAAATCCCTGTATTTCCACCTTTTTTGATTAGGTTAATTAAATTTACAATCAGACAGACAGAATCTAAGAACAATAAGGTGCGGTGGGTAATCCCTAAAGTTCCCCATTTAATTGTTTAATGGGGAATCTGCTCTGCTCATATTCCTGGGAAATTAGGAAATCAGACATTTAAGTTGGGATTCTGTCTGCCAATTCTCTGTTTAGATATTATACAGATATCACTTCCCAAGCGAGGGAACCAATGCCAGAATGAATCCTTCTTGTAACTCAGCCTAAACATACCTGCTTCAATGCTGGCGAACACGGTATGAGATCCCCAATGCGACTTATGCCAGAGTTTATCTTTTTCTTCCTATGTCTCTCCACTGTAGCAGCATTCATCACACGATGGGAGGATGGGATAAAAG
>VKOC01000618.1:11347-21664 GCA_009364415.1 Spea multiplicata
TCGAGAGGCACTTGTGTTCACGTAGAGAATATTAAACCAGCGCCGCTGGACCTTTGGTAAATCTGGGGCCGGAACGGACTGGCAGCTCGATCTCAGACATCGGAGCAAAGAACCCCACTTTAGACAGAGCGTCAGGGCCGGTTAAACGTTCGGAGAGCGGGACTTCTACGACACGACGGAAATCCGCAAGGAGAGGGTCCAACAACACCAAATAACGACAAGACCGACATGTTCCTCCGTGTTTTAGTGCAAATGACTATTATATATCGAGAGAAATAAATGTATCTAGAGTTTGGAATTTTGATGGTGGCCGAGTAACAAAAAAAAAAAAATTATCCAAGGGAAAAGGGTAAATTTTGGGTTGATATATGTGAACGGGCACCAGTATATATAAATCACCTACGACTATAATGATCAGGAAAAAAAAAAAAAAAAAAAAAGCGACTACAAAGGTGCATTAAAAATATTTATATATATGATATGTATGATAATGATAAATATTATATGATATATATTATATATATATATGTAGTGTCCATGTCTGCAAAGCAAATTAACAGGAGGGCGAGTATTTTTGAAGGTGGATCGCATCAAATGGCAAAGCTGTAGCTTCATACCGGATAAATAAAATCATGGCAAGGACACCGCAAACTATAAAATAACCATCACCTTGATCTGTAAATGAAATAAATTAACAACAAAAAAGATGCAGCGCTCCTTGGATTTTCCGGCGATATCGGACACCAGGAACAGAAAGCCAAGCAAGTCGATGTCGGACCTTTAGAGACAACACGGAACGTCCTCGATCTAAACAAAAAAGGTTTTTTTTAATGACTTTATACAGCGGAGCTGGAATCGTGGCCCAGAATATGGCTTATGTTATGAGCCGGCCGGTTAGACGACTGTTTAGAAGATTCCGGGTTTGAAGAGTGAGAGATGGAGAGGAGGGGAGACATGGCGGAGCCCTCTGCCGGGAGGGCCGTGGCGATCTCCGGAAACAGAGAAGTCAGGTTGAAGTTGGACAGGTGGGACGGGTTGGTCATGTGCATCGGCGCCATGTCTGGAAGAAGGGGGAAGGTGGTCTGCGAGAAGCCGACGGGCCGCGGAGGAGACAGGATGGACCCGAAGCGGTTGTTTAGTCCGGCGCCGCTGGGTTTTTCTGTGCTAGGGTTCGGGAACATTTGGTTGGAGAAGTAAGGGATGGTGATGTCGTTGGCCAAGCTCGGATGTGCCGGGGAGTAAGAAGGATAGAAGGACGGAAGGGTGTTCTGGGGATCAACCGGTATTAAGGCCGGGGTGCGGGTGGCAGCCGCCTGCGTGACGGGGGGGATGAAAGACTGGTTCGCATTTATAGGCGGGTTCATGGACCCCTCAGGAATAAAAGGGAATCCAAAGTTCTGGGTCAGCGAGTGCTGGTCCGCGGTGGGATTGTCACCGGTTACTTGAGGGCCGTCCGGCATGAAGCGGACGATGCCGGTCCTCTTTTCATTGACGGACTGCTGGCGCCCGATAATCATACTGCCAGGGCCGGCGAGGGGAAGGTGGGGGAGGGTGGGATCAAACACATTGCCATGTCTTTGGTTACCGGACCGGTTCCTTTCAGGCTGGCGGGCTTTAGAGTCCGCTTCTTCTTGTAAAGGATGCCTGGAGCGCTGGGCTATTGGAGGATTCCCGTGTCGAACGGCCTGCCCCTGGTCACCGTTTCCATGGGCGCCCGGTTGATGGGGGATGGATGGATGAACCACGCCGTGCATGTTAATGGACACCTGAATATTCAGATGGTTCTTTGACCCGTGGCTGTCCGTCTGCCGCATGACATTGGACTTCTGCATTGAGGAATGGGGGCTCGTGTTCCTGCCCTGAATATCCCCCGAAGAAGAGAACGGGATACTTAAAGAGTTATTTCTGGAGGTCACCTGCCCCATGGCCAGGTCACAGCTCTCCCGGCCTGGCCCATCGTTTTCTCTCCGGAGATGGATAGAGTCACGTGCGGGAGGGCAGCTGTACTCCATGCCGGAGGACGGATTATACTGCGACCGCTGATGGCCCGGCATCGATCTCTGACTCGAGCCGATCTGCTCTCCGATGAGCGGGGTTAGCAGACTCTGCATAAAGCTTTGGTGACACAGATTTTCGTTCTCCCGAATCTGAACGGCGTTTGTAATCGGTACTTCCTGGACCGGCTGATACGCTAAGTGTTTTTGCCGATCCATGGCCGAATTGGGATTTTGACTGATCCTATAGGCTTGCGACTGCATACCCCTCATGGACGAGACTGCATTAACCTCGTTATTTCTTGAAGTCTGTCCCTCAAAGCCCCCCGATTGCTGTTGGTTGGAGTTGCCCGTCTTAAACGTCTGACAGTCTGGGAGATGCTGACCGTCGTTCACAGGATGGTCCATGGCCATGCGGCTCTGCATGTTATGAACAGATAAACTTTTGTTCCGGGAAACATCCATGTACTTTCTCATTTCAAGCTGGTCGGGCAACCTTTGAGCCGCAATGCCCATCCTCTGCTCGGAACTCGACGTGCTCTTCCCGATCAGGGCTTCGGCGGAATAACTAGAAACTCTGTTTCTCTCCTGCCTGTGTGGGGCGCAAGTCATGTTTGTGGGCCTGGAAACAATACTGGGCTGAGAAACCATCTGCTGCTCTAAAGACCTCGAGGTCATGAGTCTTTGGACTTGGCTGTGGCCGGTCAAATGCTCCGAAGACACGACCGGCCCTTGTGGTCTGCTGTTGACGTCTTGCTGATGCTGGTGAAGGATTTCTTGGTTTACGAGGGTCTGGGGGTGATGGGTTCGGCCCTGTCCGTTGTTTTCACAGGTCTTATCTACCTGCGAAGACCCGAAGTGAGGAGGCATCTGCTGCTGGATCTGCTGGTGGTGCCCGTGCTGCTGGCCGCTCTTCTGTCGATTTTGGTCGGAAAGCTGATGTTTCTGCTGTAAAGACAACCTCGTGGCCTGCCCGCTTGGCACCGTCCCCCGCTTCTTTTGCATCTGCGCGTCGTGCTGGATGAGTCTTTGCTGCTGCACGTTATGGGACTGCGAGTGGATACCGCTGTCCGCGTGCGCGACGTGGTGCTGCTGATACAAATGGTGCTGCTCTCGTAAAAGGCCGCTCTGCTGCTGCTGCTTTAGGTACGGGTTGCTATTATGTAAGTGGGATACCTGCTGGTTAGGTGTAAGCTGGAGATGCTGGGTGCTCAGTTGTCCTTGTTCTGAAACGGCAGGCTGAGAGCTGCAGCGCATGTCCGTCTGTCTCAGGTTTGTGTTTAAAAAGCTATTGGGTGGGAAGAGGGTAGAGAGCCCATCTGCGTGGCTTTGGCTACTGGAGGACACGGTTGGGGTGGCATTGGTAGGGACTCGGCACACCAACATGTTCTGCTCTGAAAGGCTGTCCTGCGGCTGTAAGCTTTCGTGGCGAGCGTGAGGCTGACACTGCTTTTGACGCTTGGCTGCAGAAAGCAAACCATCCTCGTGGGCGCAGCGCTTGCCGGCCTCTTTCCTACCCTCGTCGTGTTTTAAGAGAGCGTCCGGGGCCTGGGTCACTTGCATGACGGTGGCCCGTAAGGTCTGTAGCTGCTCTGGTGAGTATTCAGACAACGCCGAGGACTGATTTTCGTAGGTGTTACTGCCGGGATTAGAGGCTGTAGTCAGGCCAACTTGATCAGACGGCTGGGAAACATTCGCACAGTTGGTGGCGGAGTGGTTGACATCGGACTGATGTATTAAATTATTTATACTGAGACTGGTCCCGGCTTGAGACGTTGATATTTGCAGAGAGAGATTTGTGCTGTTGATTCCCACCGGACAATTTTTCTCCTCCAACCGAACGGCACCGGGAAGAGGCGGGCAACCAACGGGGTTAAAACAGTTGGCCACCGTCGGAACTCGAACAAGGTTTTCCTTTGTCGGTTGTGACTTGTACGGGTGTCTACAGTCGCCTGATAAAATTTCACACTCAATATCCCTTGAAACCGCGCGTCCGGCCTCTGCCTGAAGGCTCGCGCCCCCTTTTGTCACGGCTTCTTGGTCAAAGATAACGCTGGCAGCCACGGCCACAATGTCGCTCTGTTCCGCAAACGCAGAACCATTAAACGAAGGCACCGCCGTCACGATAACGTCTTCTCTGCTCGTATCCGGCAACATAGATGCCACCGAAAAATTACGGCTACTCCCGGAGCTTGTGGACAGAGGAGAGTCCGTCTGTCTGTTAACACAAGAACTGCTGACGGCGACCTCGTGTTCGGACACGCATGGCTGCGCCTGCGCGGAGTGGCCACTCGAGGTGTTCAAAAGCAGAACATCCGAGCCGATCTGCTCGGCAGACGGAATTTCTTTCGACTTTGTTTTTCTGTTTAGCAGCTCCGAGCCGGCAGCTTCCTTACCGTCTAATTTTAGAGACGATGGAGGACCCTCTTTTGGATCATCTGACAAAATCTGCACCTCCAGCAGATGAGTAGCCGTTAAACTCGGAGGATCCTCTTCGGCCAGGCAGGGTTTATGAACAGCAGCATCAGACGTTTCAGCTGTCTGCAAGGTGGTTTGATCCTGCGATAAGCCAACCGTCACAGAGCCCTGAGCAAGATTCCCGGCGGGGGTCACGGTGGAATCGCTAGTCGGAACGCAAGTATTAAAGACCTCCGCTGCCTTGGAACGTGGTATTTGTTCTTCTCCGCTTACGCAGGTTTCTGTACTTGGAAACTCCGTGGAAAACTGCTCTTCAGAGGTAAGCATGATGGCTTCCTCGCTGGGGTTTAATACCATCAAAGGTCCTGTTTCACCGGCCATCACGTTATTAGAATGCCCACCCGAAGCATCAAGCTTGTCGTGTTCTACATTAGTCGACGTTACTAGCCCGGCTGTATCTCCCGCCTGCGTGGGGCTCTCAGAACTTGGCTGCTGCTTTGGAGTTTCTCCTATCAAAGAATCGGATTTAACGGACACAACAGGCTCTTTCTTGGCAGCCGTTTTTTTAACGCTGGGCTTCTTAGGTGCCTTTTTGGCTTTGACGCTCGACGGTGTCGCTCCGACGGGCTTTACGGGAAGGAGCTTTGTAGGAGTAGAGGGCAGAGGCAACGCTTGTGAGCTAGCGGTGGTTGCTGCAGAAATACCGGCTCCAGTTACAGAGATGCAATTAACCGGCACAGAAGCCCCCGCTAAAGAAACCGTTGGAGGGTTCACTGAGAATTGCACGCAGCTCTGCCCTGCCATCTGGGAGATGCTTTGACTGAGGTTGGCCAAAGCACCAAAGGCATTGAGAGCAACGTTAGTGTTGGGATCTTCGCTGGTAGTCGGTTGGATGATTTGCATCGGGGCTTGGTTGGAAGTACCGGCTGAAGGAGTTACCGGCTGCAATGCAAACAGATGTCCGTTCAGAGAAATTGTTGGCGTCTGCTGGTTTGACGCGCTCGTGGACACAGCACACGGCTGGACGGTGCTGGACGGTACAGACGTGGGTCTGGGTAATATATGAACAAGGTGCTTTCCTCCAACCGTCTGCGGCGTGACAGAATGCGGCACGGTGTTTGACGTACAGACTACAGGATTGCTTGTATTAAGAGGCAACACGACAGAAGGTGCTGGCTGCGCAGACATGACGGGGAGCTGGGTTTGGTTAGTAGGCGCTTGAATAATAACAATCTGCTGCCCCATCGCTGGCTTGGAAACTTCTGCACGCAGGACAGGTGGGCATGGAGCTGGTGGCGGAGGCTGAAGAAATATGATGTTTTGGTTACCCGGAGCAGGATTGATCGCAGGGCCGATAGGCTGCGCCACCTGAATGACTTGCACCGGAGGATTAAGCGGAAGAATATTTGCTGTTGCTTGCGGTTGGGGTATTAACGACTGAACTGGTACCTGCTGGCAAGAAGGCATTTTTACCATTACTTGCTCCACAGGCTTGGCTTCTGAAGCCAGAAAGCTATTTAAATTTATGCAAGCCGTTGCCTGCCTAGTTAAGACATCCTTGGATAAAGTCTGTTGGTCGGTTAACAGCATAGGGATGACCGTGGAGGACGTCTGACTCAAAGGCTGAACCGTGTTCCCTGCCACCTGCAACGTCGTCCATGTGGTTTGGGTGTTTCCATCGGAGGAGATCCTCGTCAAGCTGCTTATGTTTTTCTGCTCAGAAGCAGATAAAGAACTAGAAAGGGACCAGCTACTCTCCAGAGGGGCGCCAGTCAACGTGACCACAGCCGATGACGTCAGAAACTCACCCGGGGGTGAATTTTCTAAGGACGCGACGGTTATTACAGGAACGGGCTCAGCGTTCGTGCTTGCGAGCATTTCTTTTACAGCATCTTTCACAGTTTCAACGCAGCCCGGGGGCTCCGAACTCTGTCCTTGCGCAAGGCTTTGAACCTCTTGTAAACTTATGTCAGCTGCAGGGACCGGTGGCACTTCAGGAGACAGGAGCGAGGAGCCGGGTGGAAAGCTGGTAGAGGGCAGCGCAGAAGTCCTTGGCAAGTCTTGCTGTTGTCCAGAAAGATTAGCCGCGCCGCTTTCTGCTTGCGATGTTTGGGTGGAAGAGCACTGCAACTGGCCTGCAAAACCAGCGAGGAAAGAAGAAGATTGGGAACTTGCTGTAAAAGGAGCGCTCTGTTCACCTTTAGACGCAGGGACGTCGTTATCGCTCGGAGCTTGGGCAGTTACGGGAAGACACAGAGGTGGGTGCAGCCCGGACGTGGTCGCAATCACTGCGTTTGCCTGCCAGGGTTTATTTCCTAAAGGGTACCCTCCGGAAACAGTAACGGGTGTCACCAAACTGCAAGTCCTTTGCACGGGCACAACGTTCGCCGTTTGCTTTTGCAAATTCTGTCCCACGTTAAACGTGATCCCGTGCATGGCGGGGCCGTGGTTAGAAGAACTCAGCTGGGTGCCATTCAAGCAGAGGGGAAGTTTCTGGACCGGCTCAGCAACGACAAAGGAAGCCTTTGCATTTCTCATTTTCCCTTTCCAGTGCAGCGTCGGGTCGTCGTACAGGCAGATATCGTTGCTCTTCAGCAGTTCTATGTAGCGAGCATTTTCTTTCTGGATGTCTGCCAGTTGCTTCCTAAGTCGTCTTATTTCACAAGCTGCAGGTGCAAAATCAGAACAAAACTCTAGAATTGATGTTTTATTTCTTAAGTAATTTAGCCTGATTTTTAGATCCTACTCTTCTTTAACCCAACACTAGTGCATTATTATTAGATAACATGCTATTAAACAGGGCTCACCTTGTTCTTTGTCACCTCCGTTAAGAAGCAGCTCATCGTTTTGTCTCTTGAGTTCTGTGATGTACTTGAAAGCCTGCTCCAAGATCATATTTTTACTCTGGAGGTGAAGAAGCAAAGCATCAACCAGACAATGAGGAGGACAGCGATGGCTAATAACATAGTCCCCGTCCCCTCAAGCCCTACGGGATTATCTTTCCTACATTAACTAACATCAGAAAGGCCTGAAGTGGTAACAGTCAGTGGATAACCTCAGCACACAGTTGGAGAATTACTGAGCGAGAACCCTTTGTAACACTGAAACTCTGCCACTCATTTAACAGGGAAATTGTTAAATCCCTGTATTTCCACCTTTTTTGATTAGGTTAATTAAATTTACAATCAGACAGACAGAATCTAAGAACAATAAGGTGCGGTGGGTAATCCCTAAAGTTCCCCATTTAATTGTTTAATGGGGAATCTGCTCTGCTCATATTCCTGGGAAATTAGGAAATCAGACATTTAAGTTGGGATTCTGTCTGCCAATTCTCTGCTTAGATATTATACAGATATCACTTCCCAAGCGAGGGAACCAACGCCAGAATGAATCCTTCTTGTAACTCAGCCTTAGGCATATTTAAAAAAAACTTACTGTATGATGAGCCAGTTTTAATGAGATCCAAGCTAAACATACCTGCTTCAATGCTGGCGAACACGGTATGAGATCCCCAATGCGACTTATGCCAGAGTTTATCTTTTTCTTCCTATGTCTCTCCACTGTAGCAGCATTCATCACACGATGGGAGGATGGGATAAAAGAGAGAAAAAAGGAAATAACCACAATAAAAGATGAATTGACTGGATATTTCGAGGAACTTAATTGTGTGATTATCCAGATGCTGGGGTTAGAACATTCTCTAACAATATAATGAATTTGCGTATGTGTTTAAAGCAAAGTCTAAGGTCCCGTATGTGTGCGGGGAGGGGATCTCGGTAGATTCCCTGAAACTCTTGGAGTTGGAGCCGGCTGGTAGCTGGTATACAGGCATGCGCGGCACTGCACAGGTGGCACTTTTGTCCATGAGCATCTCCCCCTATGCAAATAGCTGGGGGGGGGGGAGCAAATGCACCGGAGCCACCTTTGCTGGAAGTTCACATATGAACTCTTACATTCTACCGACTGATTTTTTACTTGCTATAAATTTACAGTTTCGGTACAAAGGTAGCTGACAGGATCACCACAGCCATTACTGCACTCAGACTTAGATTTTACTTCTGTGGAGGATCACACTCACCCTCATTGTGACTCTCTCTATTCTTCTTCCTATAAAAAATTAACTCATTTCAGACAATAGAAGGAAAAAAACGGAAGAAAACAACATGCCCAACAAGGGACGGCAACTTTTCACGTACCTGTGCCGCGTCTTCGTAAGAGTCTCGTTCTGAGTCATTTCCGGCATTCTTACGCACGGAGACAGCTAACCAAGAAGACACAATCAGAAACAAATAATAACTCTCTACGTATTACACGTAAGCTAATATAACCACTGTGCATGCGCCTCCGACTGCACCAGCTAGACCCTCCGGCATGTGTCTGCAAACACATCAGTGCACGCAGCGAAGTACACTTTACACGATCCGTTTGCACTCGGGAAATCCCACTAACCTCCAAAGCTGTGCCTGGGAGTAGCCGGACGTCTCTATGCTCAGAGTCAGCAGGTCCCCGGCGGCCGCCTCGTACGGTGCTAACAGAAAAGTCTCCCCATACTTCATTCTACTGCACGGGAAACGGGGAGGAAAAAACAAAAACGACATATATCAGGAATTCACATAAACATCACAAATTCAGCAAAAGGGGACACTGAATGAGGTAACCAGGCGTTAGTCCGGTATCTTCTATTCTCTGGGACAATTTGTGTTTAAAATACTAAAAAAGTGCAATAAAAAAGGCACCACTGTGAACCAAACACAACTCACGGCAAGAGGTGGCCCCTCAGCGGCACATTGTACAGGAGCATATTTTGTTATTTTGGTGCTAAACACTAGGTTTTATTCAGATGATTATTTACAGGAAGCGCTAATAAAGTCCTCCTTCTGTAGGCTCTCAGAAGTCGGCACGGAAGCGTCTGGGAGATTAGGACACCAAAACCCAATGTATTTTATAAAACTGTTGTTTCGAAACAGAAAATGACACGCTATCTTTAAAAGGATATTTCTAAGCGACCCGAGTAATAAAAATAAGTCGTAATGTTTATTCACAGAGGTGCTGCAGTTTCTCAATAACTTCACTTAAGTCTCAATAAATTAAAGAACCTGCATTACTGATCAAAACCACCGATTTGTGTATTCAAGCCGGGGCCTTTTTACCCAACGTTTCGGTTCGTCTCAGTCGCTTCTAGTTTTGTCAGACCCTTTGAATGTAGGGACGGTAAGGAGAGCTGCAGGAATTGTTGGCGCTATAGAAAAAAAGTTAATTTGTTTTTTCTTATGAAATAATTGGGTTTATCGAGAACCCCCTTCCAGAGCTCAGAAACGGCCCCCGGCCCCCGTGGCACAGCGCCGTGTACCTAATTTCTGACGCGAGATAAAAAATAAAACCACACCTCGCAGATCCAGGACGAGCTTTCAGAGCGAGCGGCTCAGCTCCAGCCGGTAGATGACGGCAGAGACCCGGTCAGAAGAAGTCCTTTCATCACAGACGCCCGTCACACCGACGCTGCAAACAATAGCAAAGGGTTAATAATAAGCAGCACCGAGGCAAATACTTTGCGGTAACCGGCGGGGCACGGGCAGCGAGCGGATTCACCGTTACCCGGCACGCGTGTATTGTAGTGTTGGCGCAGTGTCGGAGTAGTGTGCGTGCGTCACAGTGTTGTACACAATAAGTGTCGGGACGGCGCAGTGTAAGGAGAGTGATGAGTGGAGTAACGTCAGCATTTTCATGCAGCGCGGTGTTGTTCAGTGTAGTGTAGTGTCAAAGGTTTTATTTTACCGGTTTATAGCATCAGCGTTATTTGGGGGAGTGTCAGTGTTGTGTCGTGTAGTGTAAGTGTTGTGTAGTATTAGGGTAATGTCAGTGTTGTGTGGTGTAGTGTTAGTGTTATTAGGGTAATGTCAGTGTT
>VKOC01000618.1:26785-70484 GCA_009364415.1 Spea multiplicata
TACATCACTAACTATCCATTATACATCACTAACTATCCATTATACATCACTAACTATCCATCATACATCACTAACTATCCATCATACATCACTAATGAGGGCAATCTGGATGAGATCTCGATCGGGATGGGGTGTGGATTGTATTGATTGGCAGCTTTTGAGTTCCCACCAGATCTGAATGGATTGACTTCCTATGGAGGCCATCGGAGGTCTAGGCTGCCCAACTCAGGCCGTCCGTATTCCTTACGCACGTTCATAGACACGAAGAACTGGGCAACTCTCCCGTATCCTACAATAAACATGGCTGGTACGTGGTGATGACAAGGGACGGAGAATGGGAATGTTTCCCCGGTTAAGTCACCCACTCACCTTTCTCCTAGCTCTCCACGATGTCCCACCATGCGAATAGGTCTTCTTCTCCCAGTATAAATGAACCATCCCTCTCTCCTGCAATAACGTGGCACAGACGTCTCTCAACAAGACAGATACTTGGGAGAGCTGATACAGGCTGAGACTGTCCAGGAATCCCGCAATATGTTGAAGGACCTCCAGTGGAAGAGTTGTCAAGGAGTCCTTGCTCTTCCCCCGATGACTTCTCGAAAGGTTTGGCCTCACGCCTTCATATAACGAGCTGGCCACTTGTGGCTTCAGGGCAAAGGTCTTAAGGTCTTTGCTGTAGATAACTCGAGACTTTTGCATTTCGGGCTGGAACCTGTTTTGTACAAAAGTGCAACCCAAGTAAGCAAGTGGGCAACGTTGTTGGAACCAGCCATCGAGGCACGACTGGATGTCCGCGTGGGCATTCTTGAAATGGAATGGAAACTCATCCCGTCGGAAGAAAAGGTTGCAGGAGAATGTGAAGCTGGAGTTGTTCCTGTTGTGTCTTCTGGTTACACACTCGCTCTCTATGTCCAGGTGAAGTCCTAACGTTCCTTCACCAAGAACATCGGCTAAAACCGTCTTGTCTGAGAAGGCGTCCATGCCAAAATCATAAGTCTGTGTCCCAACGTCAATAAGGAGCCCATCGAGAGCCTTGGTCTCAGAGATGCTATGTCCCCTCAGCTCTTTCTCCAGGGCACCAAGCAAGGTGGTGTAGACCGTGTCTGACAGAGGCAAGTCTTTCTGATCTACTCCTAGGTCAGAGGTATCTACTAATTTCTGGGCCTTCTCTACTTTACTGCGGTCGTCCCCGAGCTTGGCTCTTCTACCGCAGTAGCTCACCGGCACTTTGAAGGTGTGCACCGTCTTCACCACCTGCGCCTCCAACTTGCCGTAAACAAAGTCCTTCTCTCTGGGCGTGCAGGCTGCCATCTGGCCGAATCGGATCAGCATGCTGCCATGATGGACCAGGTACATATTGTAGCTTCCGCAGTCCACTTCCGATTTCAGCCTTTCCAGCACTCCCTCCTGCCACGGAGCAAAACCGGTTTTCTCCAAGTCGAGAACACTCTGCTTTTGATCTGGCGACTTATTTTTCACGTCGTCGGGGGTCGCGTCTTTGCTCGCGTCTTCGTTTTTTGGATCGTTTTGGCCAGCGTTGGACTCCAAATACGCGGCTGTTGACTTTTCCTTGCTAAACATGCGTTCCCAGTCGGAGAATTTGGATGTGTCCACCTCGGCTTTGCTTCTTGCCAAAGCCTCGCGTTCGTATTGACTGAGCCCAGCTGTTTCACTCGCTATACCGTGGGGGCCGTTCAGATCCGTTCCCCCCACTGCGCCAACTTCTTCCATGTCTTCATCAGCTTGTCGAAGGCTTATGGTATTTTTGGGGTCTTCTGAAAGCTCTGGGAAAAGTTCCGCCATTTTGAGCGATCCGAAGAGGACGCTCTGATCCCTGAGGGCGAGGGCCACGTCTAGACTCTCCTCTTCCTTCCTGTCCTTCACCAGGTTTTCGAAAAGCTTCCCTTCCCTGTCGATAACCGGCCAGCGATTCCAGTCCATGGAGCAGCAGACCACGCTAGCCGGGCAGACCTTCAGGTGCTTCGCCAGCTTGAAGCGACACATAGAGAAGGGGCATCCGAAAACCGAGTTGAGGCAGGGGACCCACTCGAGGGGGCATAATAGACGGTGCTCTTCCTCTTTGCACATGTGGAAGACGGCGTCGCAGTGCAACCGGCACGTAGTCATCGGGCAGGAGATGCCGGTGTTGACAGGCGCTTGGCAGCGTTTGTTGAAGCATTTCTGGCAGTGTCTGTGCTCTCCTGCCGGGGGTCTCTGCGTCCGTCCCTGAATAAAATATTTTTTTTTAACCAAAACAAAGAAAATATTGCATTACAGATAAGTCATTTGTGTTTAATTTTTGCATCACTAAATTTGTGTATGTAAAAATAGCTGCCAACTGTCCTGAGTTTCCAGGGATATCCAGATAGGAGGAGGCTGGACTTTGTCACAGAAGATACATTAAAACAAACATGGTGAGCCCGTGGCCCAAAGTACGTCCCATGTTATGTGTTGGGATATGAAGTCCACTCTTTACCCCTGCGTGTGAAAGTAGAGTCGCGTGTTGAGCCGGTTAGGTGACGACCGTTCATGGCTTAAAAGTTGGAAGTTTTATAAAAAAAAAAAAATCTGGTCTCACCATGACCGCGATTGGAGGTTATCCCCGAGACGACGTTCCAGAGACAGCGAACCGGCCGGGAGGATTACTTTGCCTGGTCAGGGATAAAGAGCATTTTAGCATATTTTATAGCCTTGGCACAAATAAACTTTTCTATTAGAGCTAAAAATATAAGTAAGAGGGGTAGAGAAGGAGAGAGGGAGAGAGAGAGATAGAAAGGGAAAGGAGGAGAGAAGAATAGTAAGGGAGAGAGAAAGGAGGAGAGAATGATAGAGGAGAGAATGATAGAGGGGAAGAGAGGGACAGAAGGAGAAAAAGATAGAGGGAAAGAAGGAGAGAAGAATAGAGGAGGAAAGAGGGAAAGGAGGAGAAAAGGATAGAGAGGAAAAATCTGCAAGGGGGATATCACAAAAAGGTCTCAAGGTTCTATTATAGACATTAGATTCTTCTCTCCTTCTTCTCTCCTTCTTCCCCTCTATCATTTTCTTACATCACCAAATTCCTAAATATACAGATCTCTGTAAATATCGCGTTTATTTTAGCCGGGGCTTTTATTTTTACTCTGCAGGTCACATGATCTCTTCTTGAATTTGGTGAGAATTCAACCCCCATACAGATAATTTATTTCATCTTTTTGCCCAATTTCCCATTTCCACGCTCAGTATCGCACAGATCCAGTACTTGGGTGTGAGCGATAGCGCATGTATGGATCAAAATAGTGCGCTGTCACTTTAATTCAAGCTACTAATTGGACAGAATTTTTTTGACTTTTACTAAAGAATTTTGTATAGATCAAGCAATTTGTTAGTAAAAATCTGAAAATTCCGCCCAGTTAGCGCTTTGCGTGTTTTTTTTCTCTCTCTATTATTTTATGGTGCAGAGTAATCTGATTTTGTGATTTTGAGGCAAAACCAGGATATTTAACGTTTTTAATGAAAGTGTTAATAAATCAGTATTAGGATGCTTTTACATTTTCGCGTCACGCTTTCTCCAAAAGCAGACAAACGGCGGAAAAAAATACCATAACAATGCAAAATTCTGAAATTCTATATAATTCGATATTTATTTATTAAAGGCTGATATTTAAGAAAAGATGGAGATTGGCGGATGGCGTGAAATTTATGGAAATTAAACTATTTAAAGCAAAATACCCAGGTAACTTTTAACCCTTAGGGGATTCCAGCAGATACTTCTAGGAACGGATAGTAACCGGTGATTGACAGCTCCGTCTGTACCTTTATACTGGAGAAACTCTGAGGATGGGAGAAATATTGGAGCAAGAGAGCGGAATCTAAACCTAACGGGTCAGAGACTGAGATGGAACGGAAGGACGTTTTACTTTACTGAGAGGGTGGTAGATAAGTGGAACAGCCTCCCAGCAGAGGTGGTAGAGGGTAATACAGCGAGGGGATTAAACATGCATGGGACAGACATCCGGCTCCTGAAACTAAGACGAGACCAACGGCTGATTAAGGTTTGAGTCTTTAACAGGGAGAAACGGCGACTAGACGGGGGCCGGATGGGGCCGATCTGCCGGCAGGTTCTGGGTTTCTGTGATACATTCGGGATGAATCCTTTAAATTACAGGAAATATTTGCTCACTGGTAAGATTGAAATGGTATAAAGTGCATTATTTTAGCGATTGTGTCTTTTTTACCGCATTCAAAAAGAAAAAAACATACAAATTTTAATTTATCAGAATGCATTTTAACGTCAAATAATTGCAGAAATTTACCCTTTTCATCAATCCATTAATGCCAATTTCTACTTTACTCCATAAAAACATAAATGAACCCTTTTAATTATTATAATTGAGCAGTAAAGGAATTATCGCTGATTAATGACTTTCAAATAGGGGTCATATAAACGTGAAAATAATATTTATGTGCATTCTAAAATATTTATTCTTCCATTATATATTACATCGTGATACATTGTATCATTGAGATGATATAAAAATTGCTTTTTTTGTTAATAATAATGTTACATAAAAAATATTTGGGGAAAAAAAGTAAACTTGTATCATTTTTCCTGTACGTTTTTGAATTTTTATATTTTATTTCAAATCCCTTGGAAAAAAAACCATATTTGCGCGGATCGTCGGTAACGTGACCCCCCCCCAGCTAACCCCCTTTTTGTTGCGGCATAAAGCACTCTCGGGGTTACGAAGTCCTTACCTGAAATCCCGTAAGCCGTAACTTCATCCCTGAATTGCGAGGCCCGGTCTGCGGCCCGTGAGCCGTGCGATACCTCGGAGGGTCTGGGACACGAGAGGGGAATCACGCGGAGTGTTTGCGGGGTTAAAAATAACTCTCTGGGCACGGAGTCAAACGTAGCTCGTCTTACGCGTCTGCGCCAGGCCTGGATTAATCAGCAAAAACGGGCCGGACTGATCCAGTCTGTCACTTTAGAACAGTGAACAGCCTCCCGGCAGAGGTGGTAGAGGCTCATATTGCGAGGGGATTTATTTCAGAATTTTTTTTAGCGGTGGTGGCGGCACGGAAAAGGATCTTAAATAATGTGGACCGGACCAGAGCCGTCAGCGGCCGCTATATTCCGATCCTAATTATAGCGGGTGTTCCGCGTGGATCGGCCTGAGAATATCTGGCTAAAACAATAAATTTTTTTTATTTTACTATTTGGGGGAATTATATGAACTCCGTGGAGGCTGCAACCCCCGCCAGCCCTGGCTCCTGGCTCCTCGTACGGATTCAGAATAGTTCAGAAACGGCCCTTCTGGACGGCACCGCGCCATTCCGGGTCCGAAGGGCCCTTTCCAAACTATTTTGAAGAGGAACGTCTCGGGGTCGCGTTACAACACACAACCCCGGGGCAAAACCAAGGCTGCCGGACAGCAAGCGGCGGGAGGGGTGAGAGGTAAGCAGGGGCAGGAGAGAGGAGGTAGGTAGGTGTGTGTATGTATGCATGTTTGTATGCATGTATGTACACGAGCACGTATTTGTAAATGGGGTGAGATGGAGTGCGTTAGTATGTGTGTGTTTTAACATACGTGTGCTAGAGTGTATGTTGGAAAGGGGGGGGGGGCAAAGAAAGCAAACACGTTTTTGGGGACAGGGATGGCACAGACAAGCTGTTTGGGACTAAGATGGCACCGATCAGCTGTCTGGGGCAAAGGTGGCACATGTTGCTTGGTTAAGATGGGGCCCCTTGGGCAATTTGTGGTTTCTAGTTACACCCCTGTGTGTATTATATAGGAGACATATACTATTTATACACATATTTACTTCCCAATGAGATTATAAGGCACCCGGGTGAATCTTCAATTTGTTGCAGAAAACAGACGTAAAGAAAGGAAAAGTTTGTGGCGTAATAACTCAATCACCGGAATCTATAATATTAATATAAAACATGGACTCTTGCTGTAGGAAGGAGCAGTCCGCTCCGCTGCTCCTATCTCACGCAGCTTTATTTAGCAGCTCACATGGTTACTTTACTGATTAACGACGACGACGTGAAGTGCGAGAGAACAAGCCAGAGGGGGCTGGGTAAAAAAAAGTTTAATAACAAATACTTAAAAAATCAGCGATATCCTCACAATCAGACTGGAAAAGTTTAGGATTTCCTGCGATGTTTTGTGTATTATTCGCTTTTAGATTTATATACGAAGCTTATCCGGTACACGATGAGAAATCCCCTCAAACCGGTACAAAACAGAGGGGAACGGGCCGCACTCGGCCCCGGAACGGCCATTGGGGAAACACTCCGCGGGCAGGGGGTGGGGGACTGGTGCGGTGAGAAACGCACATTTACCATCACTGCAGCTCGAGGGGCAGATCCGGTGCTCAGTGCACACACAACACACACACACACACAACACAATGACAGCCATTAATATACACAACACACAGTGACACTGATCAATATACACACACACCACATAAACACACATTAATACAGTGACACACTGCTCTACACATCACCAGAAACACAAACACACAAGAAACAAACGCATGGTGACACCACCAGAAATGCATTTTGACACATACACTACTACACACACACCACCAGAGACACACACTCAGTGACAGCGACTGATACACACTGCAGAGCCACAAACAGTGACACTGAATGCTACACACACCAAGCCACCAGAAACACACAACAGTGACACCCCCCCGGAAATGCCCATTGACACACACACACACACCAGTCCAAACACCACAACAAAAGAGTAAAACCACCATACTACCCCCCCCCCCCGCAGAGCCGCACAGGCAGAAGCCAACCCGCCTGTGATTTGAAAGAGGGGCAGAAGGGGTTAATTTATTAAGTGGTTTATTTTAGATTGGTGGCGTAAGCTTTAAGGGTCGGATCTTTTCTTTGGGGATCGCGACACAAACGTTAACGGTAACACAACGGCAACCAAACGCGTGTAACAGTAACCAGTTAGAGCGCGGATCAGCAAGGATCGGGTTAAAGGGGCCGCTCATCATATACGACAGCTGCGGCCCCTCTACATGTACAACGCGTCCCTTTTGGAAATGCATTTCCCCCAAAAAGTCTGTAGAGGAGCCGGCAGCCGTTTAGCAATAAAAAAGATGGCCTTTTGTCTTCCCGCGGCCGATCGCTGGCGGTGCAGCAGAGGAGAGTCTCATCCCTCCCCATGCGCGACTCCTTGAGACTGGCGGAAGACTACAGAGGCCGCAGACAGTTCTATGTATAAACGGAGGACGGCTGCCGGCCGCGGCTAGTCTCCTGACTCCTTCAGGACCTGGACCTTCTTCTTGTATTTGGAGAGAAGCTCCCTCAGGTCGGCCAGTAAGTCCTCCTTGCGGAACTCCTCGAACTCCCGCTCCACCTTCAGCCGCCGCTCCTCCAGGTGTTTCTGGAGGGGATTCGGGAATAAAATCGTTACAAAATAATTCTGTACAGAGAAATTCTTAAAGTTTAAATCCCCTTCTGGTGAATGGAGGGTCTGCGAATGCCCCGAACGGCCCACCAATTCCTCCGCATTCCCTGCTGTGCGGCGAGACTCAGTGCGGCAAATTATTAATTAACATCTTAACCAGCCACAGAAACACATTACAGTAACATCTGTGTGTAACTAAAACTAGAGGGCCAGAGGCTTAACTGTAATGTAAGGAAGTTTTACTTTACTGAGAGGGTGGTAGATAAGTGGAACAGCCTCCCAGCAGACGTGGTAAGGGCTGATACAGTGAGGGTATTAAACATGCATGGGATAGACATACGGCTCCTGAATCTAAGAGGAGACCAGGTTTGAGTCTTTACAGAAGGAGAAGTGAGCGATTAGACAGGGGCCGGATGGGGCCGATCTGCCTGTAACTCACCTCTATCACCGCCACGTGATTTGCCACGGCGTTCACCACGCGCACCAGCTTACTTCCCACCTGCCTCATCTCTTCTTCCGTTTGATGCTCGACCAGCTGTAGTCTACGGGCAGAATAATAATCCGATTATAAATTTATAGATAAACACAAAATAATCAGATTATATATAAATATAAATGCAAGAGTACACACACATACACAAAATAATAATTTATATACACATACACATACACAAAATAATAATTATATATACACACACACACAAAATATATATACATATATATATATACACATACACACACATAAAATAATAATTATATATATACACACACACACAAAATATATTTAAAGAATATATACATGCACACACACACGGATAGATTTTTTGATCAGTTTGAAGCTGGGTGTTGGAGGATCCCGCGGGAGGTGAATCCCTCGTATTACGGACACCACGTGGATTATACGCGGTGAGCCTGGCGTCTGGGTTTGGGGTTTCCGTCATACTCACTCCTGCTGGACCTTCTGGAGCTCCTTCACCGCCTCATCCATGCTTTTGTTGACCCCGGACTCGAGCAGCTGCCGGTGTTTCTCCAGCGACTCGATCTCGGAGGTCCATTTCTTCTCATCCTCCTCGGCTTCCTGAGAACAGACAGATAACAGAGCAACGTCATGAAGACAAGAGGAACGCTAATCGAGACAATAAGTAACCACGAGAGCGCCTCCCGTCCTCGGGGGGATTATTTATTATATATATATATTATAGATATTATACTGTATATTCGGGGATTCTGTGTCCCGGCTGCAGAGCGACGTTACGCCCGGTGCCCTTTACCGCGTCCTCTCACTTCTCACACACACGAGGACTAGTGTGATGCTTTCTATAGGGTCATTACCAGGATTATATTATATATAGATCATATACTATATAACCATTATAGTTCTATCAGCCGTCTGACGGACGGATACAGCCGGCGCTTGTCGTGCGCTGCCACCGAAGCCACGTCAGACCCAACATCTCCTGCTTTCCACGTCCCTTGTCCTCGCATGGGATTTGCCACCAACACTTACCCTCTGCCCACCACCCCTAACTTATTACCCCCGGCCCCCAGCCTCACCTCCACTCTCTGCTGGTAATACTCATCCAGTTTCTGGGCCTCATCCTTCTGGACCTTGACGTCATTTTTCTTTTCTGCTATGAGGGTATTGAGCTGAAGAAAGATGGGATTACAAAGCGGAGACGGCTTAGGAAATCATTGCAGATGAGAGAAAACATTCTGCGATAAGCATAACATTCCTACCAAGTGCCCCTGTTAAGTCTGACCAGTCCCTCTTTGGGACTCAAACTCCCGTGTCTTTTTCCTCCCCAGTGACCCTGGTTTCTCAGAATGTTTGCTGGGTATGAGGTATCACGGGATGCAGCAGCCCTGAAATCCCCTATAATGTGTATAGAAATGGCTTTCTAACCTAATCGGCGTCCATTATTCTACCTCTAAATATCCCACTCAGTTACACGAATAGCCAGGAATAAGGCACAAAGTCCCAATAATGCCCAGACCCCCGCCGCTGACCCCTATGCCAAGCCGCGGATCACAGGACGATTCCCCAGCCCAGACCGACCTGCTCAATCATGTCCTCCACTCCCATCTTCTTATTCGCAGCGCTGGTTATCTGTCCTTCAGACTGCGACAAAATTTCTACGAGAGGAACCTTTAACATATTTAAAGGGTTAAACATCAGTGAAAATGCATAGATTTCAACACGGAGTGCGAGACAGCGAGACGATCCAAACAAATTAACTAAAAGCTATTAACGAGTTCCGGAACATTCCCCGCGAGAGGGCAAATACATGAGAGGGCAGTGTAGGACTGGCAGACGTGTGTCTCTTTTACCCCAGACTGCCCCCCCTCCCACACATTGATTCTGCCCCAGCAGTGGCCCACGGCCCCCTCCTCACATTGATTTTGGCCCTCCAGCACCCCCCTCCTTACACTGATTTTTGACTCCCAGCGGCCCCCTCCTTACATTGATTTTGTTCCGGCACTGGGCCAGACCCCCCCCACATTGATTTTTGGCCATCAGCGGCCCCCTCCTTACATTGATTTTGTTCCGGCACTGGGCCAGACCACCCCACACTGATTTTGGCCCTCCAGCGGCCCCCTCCTCACATTGATTTTGTTCCGGCACTGGGCCAGGCTGCCCTGCTCGCTGTCTAGGTTACAGTGGATCTGAAAGTCGTGCCCGTTGGCGTTCTCCGCGGTGGACGGGATCAGCCGCACCTTCCGGGCCAGCTTGTGAAACTCCGCCAGCTGCGTCTCCACCTTTACAGCAAAATAAATAGAGATTTAACTCAAAAACCTTCCATAACCGGCAACTTTCTTCCCAGCCTCCCTCTGTATAAAAACGTTTAATTACACAGAACTCGTGCTTTTGCTTCGTTTGCCAATTAGTGGAATCGTTAGTATTTTACCCAACAGAAACAACTAACAGTGGCAGCCTGTGGCAAAGCCAGCTTTATCTAATCAATTTCCCTTCTCCTCCGTCCCTACAAAGGATGCCCGAGACGTACTTAGAGCGATTCGAACGCGGTCGCCAAAGCGGCCAATTGGTGCAGTCACCGTGGCAACCAGCATTGCTCTTTATAAAGAGAGACGCGGAGCCATCGCTAGCGGCGACCGTGTTGGTGACTTACGGACTCGCGGATCTTGGCGTATTTCAGCTCCTCGCTCCACAGGTGCTGCTTGTCCTCGTCCAGATCTTTGGTCAGTTTGCTTATCGTCTGCTGCAGCTCGTTCTCCTCGTACTTTATTCTCTCGATGTCGGCCACCGAGTACTTCTGGTTGTCCAGGATGTTCTTCAGACGAAGGTTCTCCTGCTTTATCGCTTCGCACTCCAGTTCTAGAGATTTTCCAAGAAAAAAAATAAATATATATATATTGAAGAAATCCACCCATACGGTAAGCGAGGATATTAACCCTTTCTGCTCTAAAGGAAGCCTTTTGTTCTCGAGCGCTGCTCATCTTGAGTAAAAGCTTTATGAAGGTTTATAGCACGGCTCTCCTGTCCTTAAGATAAGGCCGTTGGGTGGCACCAGTAGCCCGGGTTTAGATCCCGCGTCGCCCGCGTTTAGATCCCGTGCCGCGTCATGGACCGCTCGTAGACTTTTTTTTGGGAAGCCTTTGCCGTCGGGTCACCCACCTGCTGCCTCGAGCTCCTCGGAGATGCTGGCGACGCGCTGGGACAGCAACGTGGAATGCGACTCGATCTCCGTCAGATAATTCTGGTATTTCTGGATGTCCGCCTGCAGCGAGGCTTTCAGTTTCCTCATTGAAGCCAAACGATCCTAAAAAACAAAGTGGTAACATCTTTACTGACCCCAAATCACAAACAGCTGCGGGTAGATTTGCCCCCAGATGAAGTTTTTTCATGTTACCCCCTTTAGCAGCAGGAAGAAGTCTTTATCCCCTCTTGGGAAGACGGCGGAAACTGGCAAATAAACCGTGCAAAGCCCCAGCACACAAACTGTTAAAACTATTTAATGCAGGGTGAATATTCCTTAAAATGGTTCCCCGACGGGAGCTGTAATGAACTCCTCAACACCAACCGGCTCGTTCTCCTTCTCCTTCTCCAGCCGCTCGATCTCCTCCATCAGTCTTTTGGACTCGGCCTGCATGGACTCCAGCTGGGACTCCTCCACGCTGTACGCGTCCTCTGCGGGGGGGAGAGACGCGCATGGTGAGGGACAGGTCGTGGATAATATAGGCACGTATAATATAAATGAAAGATCCCAATCTGCCTTCCATTTAACGAACATTTATCGGAAAAGCATAATAAATCAGAAGCCGGGTTGATATCAAGTGCTGCCGGTGCGTACACATATGCACTAAACAGGCGAGATAACATGCCAGTTATTACACGCTAGATAAGGCGTGATCTGGAGACGCCAGGCTTCTCTCTTACCCGCACTGATAATATAATATTTACTGTACATCACGCTAGTAAATTAGCAGGGGAAGGCAGCGATTGTGACATAAACTTATAGCGTCACGAGGGTGGCCATCTGCAAGCGCCCGGCGTGTGAAACTTCTCTCTCCTGTTCACATCCAGCGTCTCCGAAACTAAACGAGACATGCCGGGAAACATTAAAGCGCACGCAGAGCTTAACACGTCGGGGTGAGTGGAACGCAGCACATTAAGAGTTAAATAGGTCCGTCTGCCACTCGCTTTAACCGCCTCTGATCCGATGTAACGTTTACTTACTGAGTCTGGAGCAGACGTCGCTGTCGATCTCATCGAAGGTGTCGCGTCCCTCCATAAACTGGTCATAGCAGCGCGTGGCGTACTCCAAGAACACCTGCAACCACACGGCAGCCATTCAGAACCGGAGCGCTAACCCCGGGGCAAAATTCACGGCAACGGATCCACGTTCAGTCTACACGACGGCGTACGCGGTGGATCTGCTCAGCTAGGGGCTGGCGACTACAGCTAGAGGACCCGGGTGGTAACTGTTTGACCGGAAATCAGCCTCCCAGCAGAAGTGGTAGAGGGTAATACAGTGAGGGGATTAAACATGCATGGGATAGACATCCGGCTCCTGAATCTAAGACGAGACCAACGACTGATTAAGGTTTGAGTCGTTACAGCAGGTGAAATGTATCCTTATGAGGATAGATGGAGACGACAGATCTGATAAGTTTTATCTGTATAACATAATAGAGAGAAGAGCTCATTCTTTGTGCGAGGGGAACAGCACCTTGTGAAATATTTCACAAAAAATACTAAAAGAAAACCCCAAAAAACACTGAAACGTCCCTTACTCTACAAGGCAGCCATATAAACTGCTTGTATATAGCATGACTGGGTAACCTCTGTACCCGGTGTCGGGGTGTGTGATATATATATATATATATATGTGTGACCGAGTATATATAATATCTGTACCTGGTTAAAGTCGACCCCGTTCTCGCTCTGCTCTCCCACTGGCTCCTCAAACACGTCGTCGTCTACGTGCAGCACGCAGCTTAGCTGACATGGACAGGAGGAGAAGGCGGTTAGCGATTCATATATTCCCGCGGATCATAAATCCGAAGCAGCGGAGCGGAGGAACGCAAACCCCTACCTTCACGCAGTCTATGAGCCAGATTAAAGCGGCCACGATCTGGGGCCAAGTGTGAGGGGCCCCAACCGTGTACATGGAGCTCTTGGACAGGGCAAAGGGGTACCTGGGTGATGATAAAAACGAGATTCAGAACAGTCACCGTCTCCGTGCAAAATACCACAAAAAAATATATAAAATACCCCAAAGCGGCGTCATTAAATTAAAGAGCGTCGTTCTCTACTTGATCTGTGCGCTGCAGCTGGATCCTTTAGATCCACTCACCCGAGTTCCTTAAAGAGCCGTGGAATCTCCTCCTCAAACTTGGAGTCGGGGATCTCATAATTTGGGCAAATAAAGCTGTATATAAAGGCAAAGATCTTCAAGAAGTCCTTGGTGGACGGACCCTGCAGAGACTTCACAGTAATCGTCTGCGAGTAGCCGTTTTCATTCAGAAACTACAACGGAAACGAGGGGGAAAAAATGAGGGATTTTCAACGGTTCTGGAAGTTAATTTAGGGTTAAACAAGTATTTTGGGTGCTGCGCTGCCGGGTCCATTGAATGACAATATTTGAATGAACGTCGCATCAGCGGAAGCTGCGGCCAAGAATCCGACGGCTGATTAGATGGCATTCCCCGATGAAGCTTTTTCACGTCACCCCTTTAGCGGCAGGAAGAAGTCTTTCCTCCGACACCCGGCTAAACCGCATGATTTAAAGCTGCTTTCCCACCGGCTCTGCTATTATAAAACTACTGAGCGCCCAACTCCTTCACAGAAACGGCTTCAGACATGTACAGGTTTGATTTCATAATTGTTGCCAGGAACGCTCAATTGTCACGTGACAAAAGCTGGTACCTGATAGGCTGTTTATTTAATAGGGATGCAGTCAAGTCTACGCGGAGCGATATACACTAAAGACAAACTGTGTTTTCATAGGACATGCATGACCATAGAATATAGACATCATATTCAAACATGTGGATCGTTATCATGCAATAAGAGCCACTGAACTCTGCTCAGCCATGCTCGAGATGGGGGTCTCACCTCACACAGCTGACGTATACATTGTTGGATGAAGGATTTGTCGTGCAGCGGTCTGGGGTCCTTGATTTTGTCGTTTCCTCCAAAAGCTCCGTACTGACTGGTGCGCCCGGTCCCCGCGCTGGCCCTGCAGAAAAGGCAGATGTCTGCGGTATTAAAACCACTTCCCTTCTCTACCAAAGACGCAGAAATACATACGGCATTCTTTGGGCTGGTGAAAAATATAACTACCTGTTCGGTAACCGTTTGGAGAGGATCTCTCACCGCTACAGTTACAGCAAAAAGAAGCAAAGGGCCAACAAGAGAACAAAAACGTACCTTTTCCCAAAAAAGCTGGTCTTCCGCTCGGACGCCCCAGAATGTGGCTTCGTCATGGACAGTTTGCCAAACCCGTGTCTGTCTTTGCTAGGAGCGCAAACATAAAACATGAGAGATACAGCGATTGCCGACACACGGGTATAAAAGTAACGCAACCGAAACGCGAAGCCCCCCCCACACTGACAGGCACATAAACTCAATAGAATAGGAACCTACTTCTGGGGGGTGGTGAGCCCCATCCTGTTGCTGTCTTGCACCCGCAGGGGCAGCAGGGACTGGCGGTTACTGACCGAGCTTCTGCGCATGGTGCCTGAAAAGCAGAGAGCAAAGCAGAGGATCAGCGGCGAGGAGAAAACGCTCAGACACGAGACACACGTTTTCCTCTCGATCCCCGTTCTCCGACTCCTCTCCGGCTTTTCCTTCCCTCCCTCGGTATATATATTTTTTAATCAATGATTCTCTGATTGAGCCAAACTCAAGGTTTTTTTTCTTGGTTTTATTTATTTATTTTTATAATGCTTTTATGTTTTTATACACCAAGAATTAAAACTTTTCAGGTTACGCAGGGTCACTTTAAATGCCATCTCAAGAGCAGGTGATACACATGACATCCTTACAGTAATTACACACGCATCACAACACGGCTAACATGTAAAACGATAAGGAAGAGGACAAAAGAATACGTGCTTTTAAATAAAAAGGGAAAAAAATAGTGTATCTTAAACAAGAACAATAAACGCGTGTGTGTGTGTACATATGTACATATATATATATATATATAATATCATATAATACAATGCATTAGAATGTCAGCTCTAGTGACTAGTAACGCACAGCCATTATAAGACAGCGCCTCCTCTCTGGAGCACACAGGGTTAAGGGCACATTCTTCGGCCCATGGGCGACACTGACTCCCCGCCACCGGGACCCCCAGCCGGGACTTACCGCCGCTTGTCCGCCGTCGGCCCGTCACTCCGGCTCCACAAGAAATTTCAAATTCAGCGCCTAACGGTTGCAGCTCCCAGGACTAACAACGACACCATCTGCGTCATCACACTGCGCCGCGGAAAGGTCTTCCAGCAGTGTCCCTCTAGCGCTGGTTGGCGGAAGTACTACGCGCTTGGTTGGCAGAGGAGACTGACTTGCGTCAGCTTGTGTTTGGATAATTGCAGTATTGCAGTTCTTTTACCCTGGGCGCTTGTATAAGATCTCCCTGCAGCCTTACCGTGTAATCGCACAGCAATATGAATTTTAATAAGTTATCAAAGAATACACGCATTTCATTTGGTGATTTAGCACGCAGGGCTTGCAGGGGTTAATTTTGCTCCATCGAGATCTAAGTGCCGCCAGTTGTTTCTCAGTAGAGTAGACCACTTGGCCTCCAATAAAATGGCCGGGATCGTGAATCTGTCTGCGCGCAGGAAAAGTTATGGTTTTGGTGTTTAGAACTCTTGCGAGAGTTAAAGAAAGCGCGTAATGTGATTGGCGCCAATGCCATATTAGTTCACCCGGAAGTGTTACTTAAAGGCGGAAGTAACTGCTCTGATCGGTTTGTTGTGTAGAAGTTGAGGAGAATGGCCGATGAGGATGAAGATCAGACGGTAAGCGGCTACGGTTCAATTACACACGTCATTAGGAACGGGCTTTGGTGGAGAGTCCGCGCTGGGCCGTGGGTGCAGGTCACGCGTGGGGGGTCAGTGCTTATTGTATGAGTTTGGCTACCTGTAAAGAGTCCATGGCTACTTATACTTTATATAGCGTATACACAGACTAAGAGCAGCCATTTAAATCTGGGCAGCTACATGTATTGCAAGCGTTATAGGCAAGCTCACTGCTTTTGTATAGCGCCCGCAGATTCCATGGCGCTGTTACACTCAGTGAAATAGTTTAAACTCACACTCAATAACAAACTGGTACAAAAGGAGAAGAGGCCCTGATCACAGGAGCTTACAGTCTAGTCAGGGGTTGAGCGGAGGTGAGGATGGGTTGGTCGGGTCCGGATGATCTGTAGAGGTTGTTGGTCGTTCAGATGGCTTCATTAGGATGCTGGCTGAGAGTGATGGGAGGGAAGGTTGTATGCTACTAGACAAAGGTGTTTTTTTTTTTTAGTTTTTGGAAGTTGCGCACGGGGGAGGGAATTCCGCAGACGGGGTGCAGTGTGGGGCAAATCCTTAATATGGGGGTTGGAAGAGCTGATGACATCACTAAGCTGTGTGAGAAAGTAATCGGCCCCTTAGAGACTAAACCCGGCAATGCCACATCTAGCAGCAATAGCTGCAAACACTCCTGTAGTATTGACCAGTCTCCATCTGCACCGGGGAGGAATTCTGATGCAAAATTGTTTTAGCTCGGGGGGGGGGGCATTTTATGGACCAAATTGGACCTGAAAGTTTGCCGAGGTCTTAAAACATCCGACTCTAATAACGCCTGTCATTCAGTTGAGTTTGCCGGGGTGGCAGTAGCACTTTTGCACCATTATTATTAGTTTATTATTTTATTATTATTCTCGACCCATGATTTATCTGAAATGATTGTGAAGGAAGCTTGCGCGTCATTGTTCCTCGTCTGCATGCCGCTGTGTAACGAGTCTTTAACTCTTTGTTTCTTGCCTAGTTTGAGGAAGAGAATGATGACGCAGCAGGCGGTGCGGAAGGAGGACCCGGGCGACGGAAGAGGCTTTTCTCCAAAGAGCGTATGTTTCTGACCTGCTTGGGTATAACGGGAGATTTAAACGATTAAACCTTTTTAATAGTAATGGATATGAATAATCCTCCCCATTGATTAGCATGTTGGGGGCCCCTCACGATATCGCCTTCACGATATGTCGTCCAGGACTCTGCTGCAAAGTCACTGCTGAAGTCTAAACTATGGGCTGACCGCATGGACCCGATATTTCTCATCTGTCATCCAATTTATTTTTCAGATCAATTTTTTTTGCCAGCTTTGTCAACAAGAAAGATCACCTGTCTTTAAAAAAAATATATATATATATATATAAACTGTTAATATGTTCTTCCCCATATGCTGTTTGTAAGGTTATTTCTGTCCTGCTTTCATATATGTTGGTTAGTCGCCGTAGAACATATTCCCCAGTGAGGAACGTGGCTTCTCTTTTCTCTTATGGCTCCAGAAAGTTGGGTATTTGTGCATTAACCCCTTCTGTGCTGCTCCCCAGTGAGATGCATGATGTACGGCTTTGGAGATGACCAGAATCCATACACCGAGTCGGTAGACATCCTGGAAGATCTGGTTATAGAGTTCATTACGGAGATGGTGAGTGACCTCGGCTTAGGGCGCCGTGTCTATAACCCGCAGAGATTCAATAATTAGATGCTGTGACGGGGTCATCGACGTTCGCTCCGGCTGTACCTGACATAAGCGTACGCGTGTGTATTTCATTACATTCATCGATCACCATTTATTGAATCTGAAGAACGCTCCTGTCTTGTGACTCTATAACGCATTGATTAACTATCCTGTCTGTACAATGCGTGTTCTTCACTGGCCGCACTTCTTATTGATTGTGAGTTTGCCAGTCCCTACGCTAAATGTCATCCGTGCTTAAGTCTATAGCTATAAATTGAGGGAGAGATTCACTAAACAGTGAGTGATACTCTGCTAAGGCGTTATTTCATGGCGATTCTACTTGGCAGGAAGAAACGAAATAAAAGTATTCAAATAAAAATAAAAAAATCAGTTTTCCTAAATAACTTAACTGAAGGCTGCTAAATAGAGACAAGACAGCTCCCTATAAACAGACGAATCGACATCTGTGACATCACTGTAATAAGAGGGAATACTTGTATCTGGCAGCCTTACCTCATACAGAAATTTGACAAGTAATGTCTCACACTAACGGTTAACTTGTTCGCTCCACTCAGGACTTAGTAGTAAGTCATTAAAAGCTGTGCCTGGAAACCCCTTAGGACGTAACTGCAGGTCCTGAGTTTGTTGGCTCTGGACTCTCCTCTGTCAGGAGAATCCGGCATCATTGGCTTCCTAGCGACTGATCATTATACACGGTTATACAAGGAATACCAGATCAAGCGATTGGCCGCCCCCTTCAGGTACATGTCATTGCTGACACCCGCCAGAAGGTCACTGGAGAGACTGAGCAGCGTCTTTCTAGACCCTGCTGGATTTGGATTTCTCCCCTGCTGGCTGATCGCGTGTATTGCAATCAGCGTTGCGGGACTGTGGAACCCTGCTTGCTGATCAGTGCGATTATGAAATAAAATGTATGGGGAGCCTGGGCATCCCGGGCGGAGATGTCACCGGCATCGAAAATATATCCCCAAAAGGATCTCAATCCACACTGCAGTGGGAACGGTGCAGATAATAAATACAATTAAAAATATGCCCTAATATGCCTTAGCCCCACAAGTAAATATATAAATGTATAAAAAAATCCTTGCCTCCGAACTTCCTTAGGCCAGTGGTAATAATACATTGATAATTTAGGCTGTAAAGTATAGATGTGACCCGCTATAAAATGTATAAAATGTGTTACAAGTACATGTTGGTACAGTGATCTGTTCATTGTTAATGTACATGACCAGATAAATAAAGGATAACATCAATTAACCTCTAACCGAATAATAACCCCAAAAGTACCTAAAAATACCTCGTCAATCTATACTATACATAAAGAGGTATTTGGTAAAATATGGATGGTTAAAATCCTTAACTCTCCTGACTCTGCAGATCTATCTGTCCCCCATGATGCCCTTTTCATGGTGAGATATTTATTTAATTTTTTTTAAGGTAGTTTGGGAGTTAAAATAAAAAGTTTATGTAATGGCAGCCCATCCGAGGTGTGATTGAAAAGGATATGTTCTGAATTTTTGTTTCTTCTTCTCCGCGTAGACCCACAAGGCCATGTCTATCGGACGCCAGGGCAGGGTGCAGGTGGAAGACATCGTCTTCCTCATACGGAAAGATCCTCGGAAATTTGCAAGAGTAAAGGACCTGCTGACGATGAACGAGGAGCTGAAGAGGGCAAGGAAAGCCTTCGACGAGGCCAACTATGGCTCCTGAGGACTACCTGATGTCGTACAACCCCACGCTGACTCGTCTGGGAGCCATAAACGCACACAGTGGGGGTTAACGGCCCCCCGCAAACCAGGTTCTTCAATCATTTTGGGAGCAGAGAAATCCTGCTGTTTTTTGATTTGTTGGTATCTCACCCCTTTCTGCACGAATGGCTCAGGAATTGGGGTTTTTTGGCTTGGACCCCTAGGACGCTCATTCAGTCATTCATGTTGTATTTTTTTTGTTTGTTCTTGTAAAATGTATTAAAAAAAAAAAGTTTTTAATGTGTCTTGATTGTTATCTTTGGTAGAATGTTGGAGTTCAGTTATTTAACCTAAAAAAGAGCATAATAGGCAAGGTACGGTAAAAACGTCTAGCGGGTTTTAAGAGCTGACGCTTATTTTTTGGGTGGGATCCGGCCCCCATACCCATCAGAATTCTCTGTCAGAGCTGAGCCTAGGGTTACTGATGTGCTCATGCGCTAACGTGCACACGCTTACATTACATGTAGCTGGTGTTAGGAGCTGCTCACTACTACTCACTACTGCTCTACACTACCAGGGGTCCTATAAAGCAGCTGAGTGCCTCGGTCACGGGGTGACTGGGTGTTATGCGGGGCCGTTTCACAGATCTTTTCCTTTATGGCAGCGGGGCAAATTAAGCCAAATGTATGGTGGCCTTAAAGTAAATCCGCCGCTGTTCATGCAGCTCATATACAAAAACACTTCACGGAATGTGATGTTATTTCCAGATCGCAGAGATACTGCTCTCTACCCGTAATTGTTCCCTGTATAGATATATTTGAGTCCGTTATACAAATCAGGCACGTTCGGTTTAATAAAGGAGTCGCTCATGAGCCTAACGACCCCAAGTCCCCGCAAGAAGGGAGTACCATCATGGCGACTGGCATCTTCTTTCCCCGCCCGGGAGCAGAAAGATGGCGGCGGGTACGGAAGCCGAAGTGGGCAGGGCGCGCGCGCGTCATGCTGTGAGGGACTAGCCCTTACCAGAAGGCTCCATCGCACTCTGCGCATGTGCACTGCCTTCACACGCAGGACGGAATACCGGCGGCTGCGGCAGAACGGGCCCGACACCGGCTAGAACGGCGGAGAGTGGGCACAGTGCGGGAAAAAGCACGGGGCACAAGCGGACATTGACACTTTTGGATAGTACATAGGCCGGGGAGCGAGCCAGGTGAGCGGCAGCCGCCACTGCGTCAGACCGGGGACCGGCAGCGGCCTGGGCGGCATGGCAGGGAGGGAGGGGTTAACTGCGGGGTGGCAAGGGTTAATCCGACATACTCTGTCAGAGCCTATATGTGTGTATACCGCCCGGGCTGTAATACGGCCTGACCTTTACTGTACAGCGCCGAATAGTCTGGGGGCTGCTGCGGGCAATACTGGGCAGCATATATGTGTCTGGGGCAAGAGGGTTTCTCACCGGAGTCGTCATCATCATCATTAGACATTGCATTGACCCTTTGGGCATCTTCTCTATATACACCTGCTCTGTAATAATGTATATTGTCAGTCATCTGTCACTGCACAGCACCGGGTATACAGCGGGTGCAGGGTTATTATACATAGGGTTTAATAGCTATATGTGCCGTTAGTGTATTATTATTATTATTATTATTATTATTAATAGTCATTTTTTGTAGTAAGTACTTGGATGTCACATTATGTGTGGTGTGCGCTTTATGTGTACACAGCGCTGTGTAGCACCGTGTATGCTGTGGGTACAGAATTATGTCCGTATGTAATATGTATGATATTTTTATTGGTATTGAATTATTAGTTGAAGGTAAATCTTTGGTATTATGTACGGTATATTGCGAGCTCTGTGTCAGTGTATACAGCACTGCGCAGCACCATGTACATTGGTTTTAGTAGCTATATGGGGGGTATCTGTGAATATTATTAATAATAATACGAGAATTACAGGAAGGTGAATATCTGGTACAGAATTATTAGACTATATTTAGATTGTAAGCTCCTGTGCGCAGGGCCCTCCTCACCCATTGTTTCTGTAGTATTGATGTCCTGTCTACACATTGTACAGCGCTACGGAATACGATGGCGATATATCAATAATAACACATTGTACAGCGCTACGGAATACGATGGCGATATATAATAATAACACATTGTACAGCGCTACGGAAATATACGAGGCGATATATCAATAATAACACACATTGTACAGCGCTACTGAGTGATATATCGATAATAACAACACGAATTGTACAGCGTTATGGAATATGTTGGTGCTATATAAATCAATAATAACACACATTGTACAGTGTTAGGTCTTATGAAACACGACAGCGTTATATAAAACAATAATAATAATACATTGTACAGCGCTACGGAATATGATGGCGATATATAAATAATAATAATACATTGTACAGCGCTGCTGAATATGCTGGCGTTATATATAAATAATAATAACACATTTTACAGCGCTATGGAATAGGAAGATTTATTAGAGGAAGGTAAATATTTGGCCAGCACCGTTATATACACCTGCTCTGTATTATGCATAGTGTGAGCTGTCACTGTACACAGCACTGTAGAGCACCTTGAATACAATAGGAATAAGCGCGTGTACATAGGTTTTAATAGGTATATGTGGGGATTATGCTTATTATATAATTATTATTATTAGTGCTGCAGTTATTAGTAGCGGGAGGTAAATATGTGGACATGACCTTTCCAGACACCTGCTCTGTTATGTATGTATAGTGTGAGCTGTATGTCACTGTACAGCACAGCGTATAGTATGGGTATATGATTATTATACACAGGTTTTTAGAGTTATATGCAGGATATGAGTGTTATTTTTATAATAAAGCTAGAATTGTTAGAAGTGAATGTAAGTATTTGGGCATTAACGTGATATTTACATTTTACATCTGCCCTGCGTCTAATCTATACTGAGTTACTATACAGCACAGCGTATTAAACCGTTACAGGAACATATATAACACAAAGGGTTTAATAATAAACCGTTACAGGAACATATATAACACAAAGGGTTTAATAATAAACCGTTACAGGAACATATATAACACAAAGGGTTTAATATTAAACCGTTACAGGAACATATATAACACAAAGGGTTTAATATTAAACCGTTACAGGAACATATATAACACAAAGGGTTTAATATTAAACCGTTACAGGAACATATATAATACACAAGCGGTTAATATTAAACCGTTTACAGGACATAATAACACACAAAGGGTTTAATATTAAAACCGTTACACGAACATATAAACACAAAGGTCGTTTAATATTAAACCGTTACAGGAACATATATAAACAAAGGGTTAATAATTAAACCGACAGCGAACATATATAATACAAACGGTTTAATAATAAACCGTGTACTAGGAACATATATAATACAAAGCGGTTAATAATAAACTGTACGGAACATATATAATACAAAGGGTTTAATATTAAACTGTTACAGGAACATATATAATACAAAGGGTTTAATATTAAACCGTTGCAGGAACATATATAATACAAAGGGTTTAATATGTTGGGTTTGTGTTGGTTATAGTATGAGAATTATCGTAATGTAAAGTATTTAAATCTCCCCTTTCTATACGCTTGGCCTGTATGAAAGCGTTTCAGCCCCCGTAACCGCTTAGTATCCGGGTGCCTTCTGACAATTGCATTATTATTATTGTTAATATTATTGTTATTATTATTGTTGTTGTTATATTATTATTGTTAATATTATTGTTATTATTATTGTTGTTGTTATATTATTATTGTTAATATTATTGTTATTATTGTTGTTGTTGTTTTTTTGCACGCATGAATGGAGGGATTTCCACCCCAAATCCTTTCCCTTGCAGAAGAGGCACTTGGCTGAACACATCTCTGCTCGGGGTTGCGCTTGTGCAGTGTACTCGCCGTCAGCCGGCTCCAGCTGAAAAGCCCTGACCCCCCCCCATGCATGTTTGGTGCTCCCGGTGTAAGGCACAGCACTGTACATATACATAGGTTAGAATAGGCATGTGTGCTCTATGTGTATGGTTATTATAGCGGAGGGTATCAGGAGTAGTGCATACAGGGCAGGGCTGGTAGGATTCAGTGTAGGTGGCAGGTCTAGGCGTGTGGTACACGTGCCATGTGTGCAGAATCAGTCCTGTCCCGAACACACCTAAAGAAAGGAAATGCAAACCAATACAAGGAGCATAGAAAGGACCCAGACAAGCTGCCTGCAGACCCTGTCACTAAAGCTTTAAATCAGAGCTGTCATCCCAAAATATGATGTTACGGGGGGGGGGGGGGTAAGGATGCGTCACTATATAGGGAACATTATGCTCAAGCCCCGTGTAATACAGAGGTGCCTGACGCTCTTTAAAGGGACGCTCTGACATCATCAAAGTGTGAAAGGGGCAGCCCCCCCATAGAATAATGCACATTAACCCTCTGTGGGGACTTTAAAAATAAATAAAAGCACGTACTTGACCTAGAAGCTGCAGCTGCCCTCCTCCTCCTCCTCCTCCATGGGGCAATAATCCTAGCCGCTGATTGGCTGCTTAAGGCAGGAAAGCACTGAAATCAGTAGGGATTCCTTCTGCCCCTGCTGATGGGGGTCTAATAGCCCCCTGCCCGCAGCATTCACCGAGCCTGCGCCGGAGGAGACTGGAATGAGTTTATCGCTTGCTGGGAGACCCTTCGGCTGAAGGCAAAATACCCGGGGATCGGGCGGAAGGGGCAAATGCGTTAACAGGGGAAGCAAGAACATTTAAAGGGACCTGTCAGCTGTCATGTGCTGCTCCCGGGAGTGCCCCCTAAGGTGTTAAATACATTATATTATATACAGTGCGGTATTATATATATATTATAGACCAGCGGAATAACTCGCTCCGGGCATTGGTTTGTTTTCTGTCTCGTGGATAAATATTTGCGGTCTCGGGGCTCTCAGACGCGCTGTCTGGGGGAGGTTCAGCCAAACGGACTTTATTTTCTCTCTTCATGCGCAGAGCCTTCCACGCGCCCCCCGTATTACTTTCAGGGCTTTATTTCTGTGTCATTTTATTTTACTGAACAGCTATTCCCATAAACGCTAAGAATGTTAAAAGCAATGAACCCCCCCCGCTCGCCAGCGATGAGTGCGTATTAAATCGCTGGCACCCGCTGAAGATGCGGAGCTGCCGGGGGCCGGCGGTGGGAATCCGCGCATGAGCGGCAAATCTGATACAACAGAGCAACTTTGTATCTTTAATGATGCTAAATGTAACCGCCGGTCCTTTGAAATATTTATGTGAAAAGGGAAGAAAACAGCAAAAACCCAAACGCCATTAATTTAAAAACTCCGCCTTACGCTGTTATAGAGGCAGCGCGCAGCCCGATCAGCGAGAGAGCGCCGGCCGACAGCATCTGAGCGCCGCCGACAGCATCTGAGCGCCATCGCTTTACAGTGGACAGCCTCGCAGCTTAAACGTTACTGGAGAGAGTGCTTCAGCTGATGCTGCAGCTGCCAAAAGGTCCCCAGAAGAACTGAAGATAATAGTTCCAGAAGGAGGCTGTCCGTACGAGGAAGTGTTTCACCGACGAGAGCGCAGGGGAGACGCGTGGAGGGACAGCTTTACCCCGACGCTCCCATTCAGGGAATCCGAGGCGCTCGCAGGCGTTGGTAAAAGAAGTTACCTGTTGCATTTCGCTCGCCTGCAAGCGGTGGGAAAACCCGAGTGGAGACGTTCGTCCTTTTGGAAATAAACCTCGGCGGTCGGTGTGGTTGGCGGTGACGGTGCTGCTCGTCCGCCGGGCGTTACCGGGGTATGGCGGTGACATATGGTCATAATATGATGCGTTTTGTCCTGCCATTGACAGAGGGGGCAACTTTCAAGCCTCTTTGGCCGGGTTCTGGGAAGACCACGATATAAAACTGGCAGCCGGTCACCTGGAAGATGCTCTTGGCTTTGGATGAGGAGGCTGGGTGTGCTGGAAGTCGACGAAGATGATGTTGAGGGGGTTTCGGCCCCCCATGACCAACAACCGAATGAGCTGATGCTAGAGGAAAGAATACGAATCTAAACCGAAGGCAAAGGCGAGCGACCCAATGCGTGAAGTCGCCCTCGGGAACCGAATGCGAAGGGCTTGGGTGAGAATTTCACTACGGCTGACGCAGTCAATGGCAAAAAAAGTACGTCGGATGTTTTGAGCGCCTGCAGAACGCGTCGGGCTGAGCTGTCAGACATGAACCTCGACTTTCAACACCAAGACGGGGCAGATAGAGGAAGGTACAGCCGCTAGTGACTGCCTGCCTGCCCTGATGGGTGTTAAAAGATGAGCTTCTTCCCCTCTCTCCTACCCCCCGCCGACTCGGCCGAACACCCCCGCCACCTGTCAGCCTTCCGGTGTGCTCGCCGTCTTCCCCGTGTATTTATCATATCATTCCTGCTTTTCCCATATGCGTGTGTTATTTTAGGGTTAATTGTTATGATTTTTTGGCTATGATTTCCCGTATAAATGGACGGCAATTGCCCCCTCCCTTTCAGCCTACGAAGGGTTTCATAGGTTTTGGATAACGGGGATATCTCTGTGCGGTTTTAAAGCTGCTGTTCCTCCAGAACGTTAAACACAGAAAAAACCCACCAAGCTTTAAAAAGCTTTATTTTATTCATTTTTTTCTCCAGTTTCTACAGCAGCAGCCTATCAAAAGCCTGCGTTTGTGTCACCTGACAATTGGGGATTTATGAATGCGGCAGAATTTAAATGTTTAAAGGACTAATTGGGGGACCGGTTCGGGCGTTCAGCTGGACTAGGAATGAGGATTCCGCTTTTAAATTTTAAGTGGAACGGCCCCTTTAATATTAGGGAAGCAGAAACGGAAGCAAACTGCTGCCTGCGCGATATGAGAGGCTTTGTTTGTGCGAGTAACGCGAGCGGCCCCGGCACTGGCATGAAACCAGCTCATATTATCTGCGCCATGCGGACCCGGGCAGCTTTCATTTACTGCCTGCCGCTTGCCTGAATTACAGTAGAAAACCAGTTAACTTTTTTTTTTGCTTGCCTGCTTTACAAGCAGTTCTTTTCCATGAGCCTCGACAGACCAGTGCCCGTAGGCCAGGTTTTTGTCATCGTGAATCCGGGACCCGACCCTTTCATGCAGGGACTTGGTGAAGCGGGTGCTGCGAGGCTCCCAGTGGGGTAATTTAATGCATGTTACGGGGCCCCGCTGGGTGCCTCATGGCGCTCGCCTCACCTCAACCCGGCAGAAAAAGCATAGGGTGCCGGATTCCTGATGGCAGATGATCCGGCAGGTCCCTGCGAGGTGAGAGGGGGAATAGTGTATGTGTGTATACCATAGTGTCAGAGTCAGTGGGTATGTGTGTGTATGTATAGTGCTAGAGTCGGTGTTTGTATATGTGGTGTCAGGATCAATGTGCGTGTGTGTATATATATTATTATTATTATTATATAGTATTATTATTATTAAACACTCATCTACAGACACCAGACACGCCAGAAGGCTTGCTTTTCCCTCAGAAATCTCATGGTGCTGCCGCAACCACGAGGGATTCTGGGTAGTAGCATGCAAATAAGGTCAACAATCATCACCTTTGTGTTGGCTCCTGGATCCAAACCTCACAGGCCGGATCGCCGTCTTTTCGCTGTAATTTCTGGGTTTTTTGGAGGCGGCTTTGAACAGATTGTCTGCGTTCTCTCTGGTCCATCGTTGGGTTCCTTTGCAGAATGTGACTCGTGGGTCTCTTCCTGGCAGAGCCGATGGGCCCAGCTGTCACATGGAGGACTTATTTACTCGTCTTGCGGTCGCCGGCGTTTTGTTCATTGTGTCTGTGATTCCCGGTGCCCCGCGGGCTTTAAACAAACCGCTTAACCGCTTTACTAAAAGTGACGCGGAATCTGTTCTTGGATAATGCGGGTCTTCATTAACCATTTATAAGGCGATGCCCCAACTGAGCGCCAACCGGTTAATCCCAGGAGTTGGGGGCCGATGACCTAAACTGCAAATAACACAGAGTGCGTTTAATAAACGCTAATAATTTACTGCGATGTCAGCCTAGGAGAACCAAGAAGGAAATTGTGTGTATCCTGAGTGTGAGTCTTTCTGACGCGTTACCATGATTGTTACCCGAGGGCGTTACACACGCAATTCAAAAGTTTGGGGTCACTTAGAAAGCTCCTCCTTTTAGAAAGAAAAGTACATTTTCCCCATTCAAATAACATAAAATGAATCAGAAATCCCACGCAGACGGGGTTAATGCTGTAAATGACTACTGTAACTGGAAACGGCTGATTTTTAATGGAATCTCTTCATGGGCGTACAGAGACCTTTATCACTCCCATCACTCCTGTGTCCCAATGGCCCTTTATCACTCCCAACACTCCTGTATCCCAACGGCCCTTATGCACTCCCATATTCATATAGCTCTGTATCCACGGCCTTTATCACGTCCCATCACTCTGTGTTCCCAATGGCCCTTTATCCATGTCCATACACTCCTGTGTCCAATGGCCCATTTATCACTCACCATCACTCCTGTGTTCCCAATGGTCCCTTTATCACTCCCATCACTCCTGTGATCCCATGGCACCTTTATCCTCCATCACTCCGTGTGGTCCCAATGGCCCTTTATCACTCCATCAAATCCTGTGTCCCAATGGCCCTGTATCACTCCTCACTCCCTCGTATCCCAACGTGCCCTTTAATACTACCCATCACTCCTGTATCCCAACGGCTCCTTATATCCTACTATCCAATCACTTCCTGTGGTTCCAATGGCCCTTTTTCACTCCCATCACTCCTGTGTCCCAATGGCCGCTTTATCACTACTCCAACTATATCCCATCACACTTCCTGATGTTCCAATGAGCCCTTTTATCACTCCCATCACTCCTGTGTTCCAATGGCCCTTATCATCATAAACTCCTGTGTCCCGCATGGCCCTTGTATTCAACTCCCTATCACTCCTTCGTGTTCCAATGGCGCGCTTTATCACTTCCCATCAACTCCTGTGTCCTCAATGGCCCTTATCCACTCCCATCACTCCTGTTCCCAATGGCCCTTTATCACTCCCATCATCCTGTGTCCGCAAAATGGCCCCTTTTATCACTCCCATCACTCTGGTGTTCCAACGGCCCTTTATCACTCCCATCACACCTGGGTTCCATTAAGGGGTTAAAGACTTTAAACTGTCCCTTATTACAACATTCAATATTATTATTATTATTTATTCATTTATATAGCGCTTCATATACCACAGAGCTGTATAATCGGTAACCTGGACAGAACACTCGCACTCCCTGGTCAAGTTCATGTTATTTGAATGGGGGGGGCTTTTCTAAGTCACCCCAAATATTGGAAGATTTATATTACTTTTGTACAATGTTACGGAAATGACGGCATCAGCGCTGTCTTCGGTCTGTTTACGCGTATGGATAGCGTTGTTGTTGTTGTTGTGTTCTTTTAACGTTAACCTGTCGTTTGCTTTTGCAGAAATCATGACGAGCTCAGGAAAAGAAAACTCTCGGCTGAAGAGCTACAAGAACAAGTCCTTGAACCCCGACGAGATGCGTCGGAGGAGAGAGGAAGAGGGGCTGCAGCTGCGCAAGCAGAAACGGGAAGAGCAGGTGAGTGTTCGCTCAAAGTCTTGGAGCGTCACAAGAATATATATGTATACATGCACCCCCCTTTCGCCCCCCCCCCCTCATTTTACACATCATGGAGGGGGTGACCCTATATTGCCACCATGTATGAGACCTGGTTGGCCCCCTGAGTCTACTTTGCAACCATATATGGTGTGGGGGGTTGGCACTGAAAGGGTTAATCTAAACACGCTCCGATCCTCTTTGATTTCGGGGTGAAATGGTGGCGTTGGCTCAGTTACCGTGAAGGAGATTCGTAGGAATGGATCTTAAGAAATGGCCCTGAGATGACGTTTTGTGTTTCTTCTGCCAGCTCTTCAAGCGTCGGAACGTGGCGACTGCCGAGGAGGCCGCCGAGGAGGAGGGCATGACCGACGGCAACTTCCACGAGACACAGATCAACAACATGGAGATGGCTTCGGTGAGCGCTGGGCTTCGGGGCTCGCTGCGTACGCCACGCCGGGGGCACTTGGCTATCGGGGCCAATACATTTAATGTTATTTGAGAGCCGGGGGCCAGGAGAAGATCCGGTGCCTGCACTTTGGTTTATTCCGACCCCCAGAGGTGCCCACCTTGTGTCGACCATCTTCTGCAGATTTTCAGGCTTTTTCACGTGAAGCCGGCCTTGCTTCGTCTAGTGTGACGTGCGTGTGGCCAGCGGGGCATCGCGTGTTTTGATACACGGTACATGCAGTCACACGCAGCCTGCTCACCAGGCTTCTGTTTACACTGAATGTTTGCCTTTGGATGTTAATAATCCCGACGCTCTCCTCGAAGGCAGAATTAAAAACTAATAGCATTTTCTAGCAAAACGGGAGCGTCATTTTATAAACAAAACGTAGCGGCCCTCCGTGTAAAGCTGCGGCCCTCCGTGTAAAGCTGCGGCCCTCCGTGTAAAGCTGCGGCCCTCTGTGTAAAGCTGAGTGTGCTGCGATAGCCGCACCGAGTAACCCAGACACCTCAGTATTGACGTCGGACGGATTGTATTTGGGGTTCACCTGCCCCCCCGACCCGGCAGGATGGAAACACTGGGTGATTCGGGTCACATACATGCAGACGCTCTACGTGATACATGTATGTTATATGTGTGCACCGGCGTTCATTAATGTTAATGGCATTTAGTCATTGAGAGAGACATCGATCAGCATTTCTTGTTAAGTTGCCGTTTGCATTGTGTCATTATTTTTCTCTTTTCTCTCTTTCTCTTCTCTCTCTCTCTCTCCTTCTCTTTCTCTCTCTCTCTCTCTCCCTCTCTCTCCCTCTCTTTCTCTCTCTCTCTCGCAGAGCGGGGTGATCACGGCTGACATGATAGACATGATTTTCTCCAATAACCCAGAACAGCAGCTCGCAGCGACGCAGAAGTTCAGAAAGCTTCTCTCAAAAGGTAACCTGCGCGGAGAAGGGCGAGTAATTCGAGCTCTAACACCCGGCGTTGGTATCGGTTAATTCTATTTTTGGCAAACCATTGCGGCTTCAGCTCCCCGAGTATAATGTATAATTCAATCGGTAAGGTGATAAAACAGAATCTCACTGATTTTAAATATGCTTTGTACAGGGCCGTTATTCTTGCAGCAACATTACACGCATAATGTAACTTCACTTAGTGAATAAACCCCTTTGTTTTAACACGCTGCTTGGATGCATCCTACATTTGGGTCACAATATAGCGAATGGGGGCTCCTTCTTTTAGTCCTGGTGCTCTTTTGTCCATTAACTCTCCGTGTGTGGCACATCGGTCCCTTCCCTGCATGTGATGGATAAACGCCTCGTCAGCGATACTGTGCAACGGTTACAAACCGTAAAACAAATGAACGATCCAATGCTTCAGAAACAGGGCGGAGAATAGGGCCCCCCGGTGACACCTGGTTAATAGAAACCCAGAACCTGCAGGCAGATCGGCCCCGTCCGGCCCCCGTCTAGTCGCCTGTTTCTCGCGCTGTAAAGACTCAAACCTTAATCAGTCGTTGGTCTCGTCTTAGATTCAGGAGCCGTATGTCTATCCCATGAATGTTTAATACCCTCGCTGTATTACCCTCTACCACCTCTGCTGGGAGTCTGCTCCACTTATCTAGATCCAGGAGCCGTATGCCAATCCCCTGCGTGTTTAAATCCCCTCGCTGCGTTAGCCCGTCTCTGTATGTTGTGTAGCGAGAGACTGTGTGTACATAAGAAAATGCGTGTTCATTTTGAGAGATGAGCCGTGTGCCAGCGGTTGGCGTGTATCCCGTGTTTTCCTGCCGTGTGATGTCCTTGTGCTCACCGTGCGCCTAAAATCCGCTCGCTATCCGTCTGTCGTTATCCCCGCTGCCTGGAGCGATTGGAAAGCGATGAGGGACATACGGAGTGAATAGAACGGGGCGTTCCGGGTCCTGACCCCTCGGTGTTATTACTGCGCCGAGGGGGTGATTTAAATCATGTGATTTAAAAAACTCATTGATTCTCATCAGTTAACGAAACTATGATGTAATAAGCTGATACAGCAAATAAACTAAACAGACTAATAAATAGAATAGTAGATCCCACTGCTGATTAGATTTTTATGGGTTTATATATATTTATTATATTATATATTATATTATTTATATATATAATTAAGTTATGTTTCTAGGTTTACAGAGGCTAAACTGCCCTCTTATGTCTTTCCAGAACCTAATCCCCCCATCGATGAGGTCATCGGGACCCCTGGAGTAGTCGCCAGGTTTGTGGAGTTTTTGAAGAGGAAAGAAAACTGTACACTACAGGTAAAAAAAATAAGTACATTTGGGAGTAAATAAAAAAAAATGGCTGATTGAAGTATTTCTAATGCAAAGCGGGGGGGGGGTGTTTAGAGGGACAGCGACGCCAGCCCTCCATTTAAATGGACGCGGGTAACAGTTCTGCACGGACCCCACGCATTTTACAGGAAATCAGAGCATGTGCTCTTTCGCTTTTTGAAACTAGAAGCAGGCAAAGCCGAGGGGGTGCAATTCACGTGTGGGGGGGTTGGAGACGGCCAGGTACGAGACCCCATGGATTGAAAAGAAAATATAGACTATCTTGGCTCATTTATTTCTGTGAGTCTAATTGGTGTGCGATAAACTACTTGCTACCCGTTGTACAGAGCTATGGAATACGACGGTGCTTCATAAGACAACAATAATCACTGTAGGTTGGGGCATTTTCACGACGTGAAGGGTCCTGGCTTTACTCCCCCCGTGGATTTACAGATATCGTACGGATGAATCTCTTTAATAAAATGTCTCTTTCCCAGTTCGAGGCCGCGTGGGTTTTAACAAACATCGCGTCGGGGAACTCGCTGCAGACGCGCATCGTCATCCAGGCCGGCGCCGTCCCCATCTTCATAGAGCTGCTGAGCTCGGAGTTTGAGGACGTGCAGGAACAGGTAACCGGCAGCCGTCATATCCGCCCCGAACCCAGGGTAACGTAACCGGGAGCTTGTGAACATGGTTCCTCGCACGCTCGCTCGCACTCCAGTGAGTGAGCGACGGCTCGCTTAAAGGGGCGAGTGTTCGCTCCCAGCCTGTTTAATACAAACCCAAGTGTTTCTTCCCCGTTGGTATTACTTACAAGATGCCGGTTGTTAGGAATAACCCTGCTGGCCGCACACCGTCACAAACCGCTGTCATCGCCCCTGCGTGTCGCCGGTAACACGTTTCACGCGTGTCCTTCCTCCCCGCAGGCCGTCTGGGCTCTGGGTAACATCGCCGGAGACAGCACCGTGTGCCGGGACTACGTGCTGGACTGTAACATCGTGCCTTCCCTGTTACAGTGAGTACCGAGCGCCACGCTTTTTATTACTTAAACATAGGCCTGGCGTATGGGAAGCTTAACGTAGAGTCGCGCATGCGCTGCGTGCGGAGCGTCCGCTTCAGAGGGGTTCATTAATGTGAAAATCCGTTCAATTGTCACTTTTTGTTTTTAAGAAGATACATTTTGTTTTTAAGCGGATACATTGTTTGCGCCGGGGGTTACAATGTTGTTCTGGACTTAATGATTATTTAACGCTTCATGTTTAACGTTTTCAGTCCCAGTTTATTTTATAATTCACTGCCGCTCTCTGGGGCAGAAAGGGTTACACAGGGGGCTCCCAGGCTTTACGGATGCCCCTAACCATCCTTGGGGGAGAAGTGAGCCGTTTGAAACGGACTGAACATCTGATGAGCGAGCACTCGGCGTGTAACGCACCTCGGGGTCCATATCGTAAGTTCGTCAGTAGCTTCTTCTGGGACGTTTAGATCGGGAATGGGGGTCCTCGGAGAGCCCCCCGCCGCAGCCTGCGGGGGGAGCAGGATTTTGTTTATTGACATTCACGTTCTCTTCTGGTCAGACCTGCGTTTGTCTTCTCGCTTCCGTTTAACCCCGCGGGTCTCTGTCTTTGTCCCTTTTTAGATTACTTTCCAAGCAGAATCGTCTCACCATGACCCGGAATGCAGTGTGGGCCTTGTCTAACCTGTGCCGCGGGAAGAACCCCCCGCCAGAGTTCTCCAAGGTGAGTTCTGTGACCGAGACAACACTTCCACCCGCCATCAGGTTACAACTCCCAGAATGCCCAGCCAGCCTGGAGTCACTAGAGATGCAGGCCAGCCACACCGGGAAAGCTGCTGTCCATGACCCGGATCGTAAATGTTTTTTTGGTTTTCTTCTTGTTTTGAATCCAGCAGTTCCGTTTAGTGTTTGCGGGATGTGTTGCCGTGCCGGCAGTCCTGGCTGCGCTGCCGCGTGTGTTTTCTCTCCTTATTAGCGTGATGTGCAGGTTTCATGCGTTTTTCCGCCCCGCAGGTCTCCCCGTGCCTGAATGTCCTGTCCTGGCTTCTCTTCGTGATGGACACGGACGTGCTGGCGGACGCCTGCTGGGCTCTCTCCTACCTGTCGGACGGACCCAACGATAAGATCCAGGCTGTGATCGATGCCGGCGTGTGCAGACGATTGGTGGAAATGTTAATGTAAGACCCCCGCGATGACCGTGTACTTCTTTTTATATTGATTAGCAGCCCCCCGCGTCATTAAACGCATACCGGGGGATATTATCACGTGTAGTAGATTGTTCCGTGATGTATTGTAACGCATTATTCGTTATCGCTGGCTGATACGTTGTGTTTCTGGTTCCGCAGGCACAACGATTATAAGGTGGTCTCTCCGGCGCTGAGGGCTGTCGGAAACATTGTCACCGGGGATGATATCCAGACACAGGTTAGCCGCGTCAATCTCTGTGTTCCATGTGTTACACACGTGTTCCTGTCTGAGATACATATATGTTAACTGTTAATACGGCCCCTGTATAAGGGAATACAGCGAGGGTATTAAACATGCATGGGATAGACATACGGCTCCTGAACCTAAGACGAGACCGACCACTGATTAAGGTTTGAGTCATTACAGCAGGAGAACCTGGCAGACTAGACGGGGGCCGAGTGGGGCCGATCTGTTGTCACATTCTATGTTTCTGGAGTAGAAATCCTAGTCATTGACGGGATGATACGAACGCTTGTCTGTATAACGATCATTATGTTCGTGCCGTCGCCTGAGGATCTACCTGTCCGTCCGCAGGTCATCCTGAACTGCTCAGCCCTGCAGAGCCTACTGCACCTTCTCAGCAGCCCCAAAGAGTCCATCAAGAAGGAGGCCTGCTGGACAATATCCAACATCACGGCGGGGAACAGGGTCCAGATCCAGGTAAGCGACCCGTGCCGGGGATAAATGGGCTTTAAAGCATGGGCAAGCGTTCGTAAAGAATCTGGTTAACCGACCGTATTCGTGATTAAAAGTAAATTGTGGCTTTTAGTTGGTAGGGCTCCGCCGCGGGCTCAGGGCTACGGTTGGGGGCAGCGATGGCTGTAGGGGCATTCTCCCGGTATAGGGGACGCGATGCGGCTCACCCGTAGAAGTTAATATATTTTTTTATTTCCCTCCTTTTAACGCAGACGGTAATAGACGCAAATATCTTCCCGGCTCTCATAAACATCCTGCAGACTGCGGAGTTCAGGACACGGAAGGAGGCTGCCTGGGCGATCACCAACGCCACGTCCGGGGGCTCTGCCGAACAGATCAAGTACGACATCTGTCTTTTTTACCCCTCCTGGCGCTGTCATGTGTGTCTGCGGCGGTGTAAATGGCCACGTAGCAGGGCTGAATGGCTACTCAGGTTGCCCGGAGTCCTGGGGCCACAATTGATGTATTTAGGAAATGTATTACCGGGAAGAACGCGTTTCGTGGTAGTGCTCGGCCGCTGCGCATGTCCTGTTAGACCGTTAACGCTCCTTTAAACGCTCCGGCTGTTATCCTCTTAGATGGGCCGGTGAGAAACGACCATCGTGCAGGGAACGGGGCGATGTTTGGTTGTGCCGTCTGTCCTGACTCGTCCGTCACCCTTTCTCTTCCATCCCGCAGGTATCTCGTAGACTTGGGCTGCATTAAACCTCTCTGCGACCTCCTGACGGTCATGGACTCCAAGATCGTACAGGTGGCTCTCAATGGCTTGGAGAACATCTTACGGTTGGGCGAGCAGGAGGCCAAGCGGAACGGTACTGGCATTAACCCTTACTGCGCCCTCATTGAAGAAGCCTATGGTAAGTGCAGGGCTGTCCACGGGGGCCGGTCCTTCGCCTCTGCCACCCGCCCTGCTCCGTATGACACGCGACTTATACCCCGGTAGGTGACCTTTTGCGTGTTTTGCGCTTGACTTTCAGGCCTTGACAAAATCGAGTTCCTGCAGAGTCACGAGAACCAGGAGATTTACCAGAAGGCGTTTGACCTGATTGAGCATTATTTCGGCACGGAGGACGAAGACAGCAGCATCGCCCCCCAGGTGGACGTCAGCCAGCAGCAGTACATCTTCGAGCAGCGAGAGGCGCCGATGGAAGGCTTCCAGCTCTGAGCGCCAGCCCCGGCCCAGCATGCGACGGAGCTTCGTCCTTTCATGTCCTCTCACCTGTTTGCTGTGTGCGCGGTACCCTCTCTCTCTCTCTCTCTCTCTCTCTCTCTCTCTCCCTCTCTCTCTCCCTCTCTCTCTCTCTCTCTCCCCCTTCATGCTTGTCTTCTCTTTATTTCCCGTTCTCTCTGCACTTTAGTTTATCTCTTCTTTATTTTATTTAACCCCCTCCTACGGGCGAGCAGGGCCGGCAGTGGAAGAAGTTGTCGGTTCCTGCGCCACCCGGAGGACTTCTTCGGCTTCTCCTCCCGCTTCCCTTCTTCCTGCTTTGCTTTTATTTTTGGACATACGCCATTCTCGGCTATCTGCCGTCGCCCGAGTGGGACCTCCCGTCCCGGACGCTGGAAGAGGACGGCGCCGATGACGAGCCTCGTCCCGCACCACTACAGTTTGGCGTTACTGATGTGCTTTTTACATATCTCCATCTCCCAATTGACTCGATTATATACTTAAAAGGACGCGGAAACCCCCCCTTTGCACAAGCGAAGCATCTTCAGCGAACACAGAGACAAAGAACCGAACGGACTTACCGCACACGAGACGATACTGACAGGCGCCATCGCGGTCCCCGGGGGCCGCTACAATTCTAAGGAGACTCGCTTTGGGACGCGTACTGGTCATTTAAAACGCACTGCTGTAAAAAAAAAAAAAAAAGGACCCCCCCCCATCTGCGAAGCCCCCACCAGCTTTGGCCTCCAGAACGAGCGGAGCGGGAGACGCGTGCACTCGCTCCTTGCTGTGAACGTGCAAGGCATCCGGCACTAATATTCAGCAAAAAAATTTTGAAATCAAGAAAAAAAAAACATAAAAATATGTTAATAAGCTAACTTCTGCACCCAAAGCCTTCAGTGGGGGGAAAAAAACTTTTGGCAAAAATTTTGACCATCTCAATTCATGAAAAGAAGGTTTAACCGCCAAGATGGTCTGCGGACTGCCATTTTTTATTTCAAGATTTTATTTTTTTAATTGTTCTTTTTTTTTTTGTGTCTCTCTGCCCGTCGACCCCATAAGACTGTGGACCGCTGCTGTTCAATTGTTACCCCCCCACCCCCGGAGACACATGACGGACATTGGATTACTGATGAGGACTTTTCTACTGACTATTTAAATGTAAAAAAAAAAAAAAAGAATGAAAAAGACCAAAAAAAACAAAACAAGAAAAACACAACACTCCCCCCCCCCCGCCCGTCCCTTCCCCCACCCCAAGGCGACCTCCCTAAAATGTGATCAGACTTCATCTTGCTTTGTGGGAACCCCGGCGGTCCCTCCGGTTCTGATGCGGTCCCCACCGGCAAAGTCTTCTCCATCCATCTGGTTTACAAACAAAGCCCAGCCTAGCTTAGATTATATAGAAATATATTTTTGGGTTTAAAAATCATCGCTTTAGTTCTTAACGTAGACATTCTGTGTGTCCTTATTCCCAGGTTTTGGGTGATAAAGAGCGGTGGCCCCAGCTGTGTCCAGCGTGGCCCTTCTACCGGATCATGTGCTGTTAGCCGCGCTAACGAAAAAAACACTGATTTTAACCGTATGTATATTTTAAGTCCATTTAGGTTTTCCCGCCAATGGCGTTTATTGATAACGGCCCTCTTTAAATCTGTAACGACCCCCATCCTTTATACCCAGGGGCTCCTCTCCTCGTATAATGATAAAGAACACGTCACTCGCCCCTATGAGAGATAATCTCGGTATCTCTACGCCGGCGTTTGGGTGGGAGAGAGAATCTCGCGTTCCAAGAGCCGCCATTTTTTTTTTAAATGGCCACAATCCACATAAATCAAAATTATAACCCAACAATGAGGTTCATTCATTCTGTTCCGGAACGTTGTGCTTCCGTCAGACAGATATAATCTCCCCTGTAGTTGGCGACGGTGATCTATAGCGGGCCGTAAGGGCCACGTATGCTAAACGCATAGCTCAAGCCCCGCGCAGGTTGTAGTCGGGTATCCAGTGGCCCCTGGCTGGCACGGCTCGGGGAACGGATACCCCATGAAGGGTTGGACCCGGCTGACGGACCTCGTGTTATATGCAGTAGCCGTCCCAACCAACACAATTGCCCTTTTAGTTATTTAAATACCCGCCCGATACCCCAGCCCTGGGTTAAGCTTTTAGGTAGACCCTGGAAGCCAAGCAAACAAACCAGATGATAAAAAAATGTACATTAACCTCCCCTCCCCCATCCCAGACCCCAATCCGCAGCTTTAAAACTCAACCTTTTTCCCTTTTTTTTCCTTTTATTTTGTGTTATAGCAATAAAGCACTATGTGCCGGCCATACATTAACCCCGCTGTGACTATAAAAGATTGTGAGGTTTTTTTTTTTTTGCTCGGATCGTGTTTAATTCAGAATTTCCCAAACCCTGCCAAGGAATGATTGTTTTTCTGGTGCCACAGACGTCGCCGGTGTCTCGGAGACGTCGCGTTAATCCTTCCGCGCCATTGGTTTTTATTTTTTCTTATTTTTTTTATTTTTCCTGCTACACTTGAGAATCAGACGGTATCAGGAGCCAAAAAAACACGTAAAATAATGTAAAAAAAATAAATAAAAAAAATGCCAAGAGCATTAAAACGGGCCGCGGAAACCCTACAGATCCGGCTTCTCCTGAGCCCTGAACTCTGCACTACGGGGAGGACTAAGGAATATTCTTTTCTTTGACTGCACTTTTAAGCTCTTTCGGACTGCGCCCGCTTCCTGCCAGCGGGGACTTCGATGATTTGGGTTCGTTTTTACGTATGGGACAGATGTTCTTATTTCGGACATAAAAACCTTCCAAAGTTACTGCTAAAACCTGTAATCTGTGGTACATACCTCTTGCACAAATGCATAAAGCAGATGCTAAAAACCCGGAAATTACTTTATTTTTAGTGACTTTAACCCTCTGTCTGCCGGCTGTACAGGTAACGAGCATACCTGGGGGGGGCCAAGGTCTTGACTTATCCCATCAGGCTTTTTCCTTTAAGGCTGTATATTGGAATCTGTTAAGGTAAAAAATAATAATATACAGAATATGTTAATAAGGGTGTTAATGTCTTAGTTGTTGACCCTTTGGTTGCTGGTTTTGGCCCCTAGGAGCAATGGTTATTTGGGCCACCGGCTGTAGAGCAACGGCAGGCAACCTTAAACTGCCCTGCTGCCTTTCCCATAATCCTCTGCAGCCGGCTTGCTGGGGGTCATCGGAGTTTTGCATCGGGGAGAGGGGCAGCCGGTATTTGGTAATTTGTGCCGGGGTTTGGAGTCACCAAATAAGCCACGGACGGAGTCTGAGAGAGAGAAAGCATCAGCAGTGAATGCGACACGTTGGGGGGGGGGGGGCGTAGAGGCTCTCGCTTCACGCGGTGTTTAAAGAGTTAATGTAACAGAATTATTGTCGTGTTAAAGAATCTTGTGGATCACGGAGTTCTTTAAGGAATCTTAAGGCGAACAAAACTGACGGCATCTGAAACCCAACGGCTTTAACTCCATCGATGTTTTCCGCTTCGAGTAAAAAGCTGTCGAGTCTGATAGCTGAATGTATGTAGAGAATGCGTGTGTTAGTGTGTGGAGTTAGTGTGTGTTACTGTGTGTCGTCACACTGTGTATGGAGTTAGTGTGTGTTACTGTGTGTTGTCACGGTATGCATGGAGTTGGTGTGTGTTACTGTGTATTGTCAGTGTGTATGGAGTTGGTGTGTGTTACTGTGTCGTCACACTGTGTATGGAGTTTAGGTGTGTTACTGTGTTAATTGTCAGTGTGTTTTATGGACGTCCTGGTGTGTTGTATCTGTTGTCGTCACACTGTGTATGGAGTTAGTGTGTGTTACTGTGTGTTGACACAGTGTGTATGGAGTTAGTGTGTGTTACTGTGTGTTGTCATAGTGTGTATGGAGTTAGTTTGTGTTACTGTGTGTAGTCATAGTGTGTATGGAGTTAGTGTGTGTTACTATGTGTTGTCATGGTGTGTGTTTCTGTTGTCACAGTGTGTATGAAGTTAGTGTGTGTTACTGTGTGTTGTCATGGTGTGTATGAAGTTAGTGTGTGTTACTGTGTGTTGTCATGGTGTGTATGGAGTTAGTGTGTGTTACTGTGTGTTGTCATCGAGTGTATGGTGTTAGCATGAGTGTTAGTATTTGGTGTCAGTATATGTGTGTACTGTTAGTGTGTTGTTGGATTGAGTGAGTGTGTTACTGTATGGTGTCAGACTACACACGTAACACACACTCCAGCCAACTCCATACACTAACATACATACAATTCACACACTGACACGCTATCACCAAATTCCAGCAAACTCACTCGTGCTAATCCCATATATGAACATACGCACACGCTACCACATGCACACGCTAACCCTTCCTGCACATACTATCTCCCACTTACTCCAACGCATCCACGGGGTCCTCACCGCAGCACCATCGCTCCTAAAAACACGCAAGATGTGAACCGGCTCGGAGGGGTAGCGATGGACGTACAGTGCGGCTCCTCTATCCTCTCCGTACATTCACAGAAAATGACAAATTTCACCCAAAAAATATATCTATACATAAAGTGTGTCGGTAAAAATACATACACGGGGAGGGGAATTGTGGGTAAGCAACGCTCCAGACTTTACGGTACTTTTGGTCACGAGAGAGAGTTAAGCAGTTGCCTTTCTCTACAGAGCGGAGGACATGTATGTGAAGGAGGACATGTATGTGAAGGACATGGAATGCATGCGTGTCCCGGGAGAAACGGCTTTAATGACCTCTGGATTGCCCAGAGTGCCCGTTGCTGGTGGCTTCGATCCGGAGCAATTAGATTTAACACGCCAAGGGAGATCAAACTATCACGCTAACACGCGTGATGATGCTGTAACAGGATCGATGGTACACGGGATCCCTGGGCTTATCACAGGGGCTTCCACACTCTGACCCCTATTACCTGCTTGTGCATGATGGGAGTTGAGGTCTTACCCCGATCCCAAACAGGTTTTTTTTTCCTGAGTTGACAGCTTTGGTGCGTCGGGAAGCCGCCGTTGCCGGATCATTAATAGCATCCGGAACAAATGACTTTAAATGAGCCTCCATCATACGAACGTGACGTAGACCCGGGTTCTAGAGCGGCGCCTGGATCCTTCTTATATGGAAAAGTTATTTTTAAAAACTCCGAATATTTCCATGTTTAGCACGAGGCTCAGCAAGGAGTCCAGAATCGGGGATTCTGCCTAATTCTAGAGAATAAAAACCGGTTCCAGCGAAGTCTCTCTGATTATTCCAACGTCCGACCGCGGGGACTTCCTACCCGCTTACACGTGGAATGAGGGGGGTATTTCAGGTACAAAACATACAAGAAGGGAAGCATAAAATACAGATTTTGGGGCCCTGCTGACAAACATATTTAGGAGTCCGTGCACCCCGCGTAGATACAGACAGCGGATCAGGACCCCTCACATCCCCTGCACACAGCACATAACATAACCCAGAAGCCCCTTCCTCACTCCTTCCACACAACACAATCCTGCCATGCAGGATGGGACATAAAGCAAAGATCCAATCATAACGCACTTTGTTTTAAGCCCCTCCCAGCATGAACGTTTCCCACGGTTACATTGCTTTTTTATGGGCTTTCCATGTAAAGCTGCTGTTCCACTCACTTTAAGTTTTAAAACTGAACGCAGCATCGGGAACCTCATCCCTACGCCTGCCAAACGTCCAAACCCCCCCCGACATAATTATTTAATTATGTAAAATTTGCCTGGATTTAGAGCTTTTGTATAGAATGCTTAGTTGTCATGTGACACAAACACAGGCATTGATAGGCTGTTGGCTTAGAGAAACATCTTCAAAGTTTCCGTGTCGTTTTGCGATTAAAAGTTAAGAGGAAAGAATAAAATAACGGGTCTGCTGAACACACCGACGAGAACAATTAAACAAACTATTGAGGATTCTGAGGAGTCCTCGGTTACCGGACCCCTAAGAGCCCCCCGCAGCCAGGTTTACATTTAAATTCTCCATTTTCAGGCAGCCTGATCTCCCGTGTAGCGGCAGGGAGACGTACCTGTACGTCATAACGGGCTTCCGGGCACATGTTTTAAGGACGTACAGGTACATCCTAAAAGGACTGAAGGGGTTAAGGATGCCCATGAGGTACAAACTTGTTCTCTTTTCACCAGCTGTGCCATCCATTTCCCAGGATTCATGCTGTTTAATCAAGAAAAGCCCCAACGAAAGAGTAGGAGGCAGCGGGGCTTTTAGCGAGCCCCCCGACACTTTTATTACACTTAAATAGTAACTTCTACCCTTTACAGATAAAATTTAACCCTTATCAGCCTCAACGAAAGGTTATAGACCTTATTGTATAGCCAGAGGGGCTTACGCTGTCCACCAGGAGGCAAGTTCTAAATTAAAGCCCCTCGGAGGGGTAAGTGTAGTTGTGAAGAAGCCGGTGTAAAATATAACAAATCCAAAATCCTACAGTTTGGGGGGCAGTTGCGGGGGGGGGGCGCTCGTGTGGGTTTTGTGCCTTATTCTTTTTTAGACGTTTCTTCCTTTAGAGCCTCGTCTCTGATCCTCGCTTTCTTCTCCAAGTTGAAGTTGGCGAGGGATTCGTGCCTTCCAGCCGCCTGCGAGAGAGGGGGGGGGGACCCAAAAACATTAAATAAATAAAATAAATAAACACACTTAGTGGGACTCTATTTATTTCACAAGCATCCGAGACAACGGCAAAGAAATACCCTTCAATGCATCAAAGGCACAACAAGGACATTTATATCCACGGCAACGTAAAGGATCAGGATCTTGGCAGCTTAAGAGGGACTGGACGCACTTAAAAAGGACACTTGGGAGGTATGCGTGTGACCTTAATCAGTCATTGGCCTATTTTTTTTGTTGTTGCTTTTAAGTCTTATAAGAAATCCCCAGATACAGGAAACGAATAACTCCTTAAATACCGGAGCGAATAACGCGAGGATTACCCCCCCTCGGCACGTAAAGAGTTAACGCAACAAGGAAATATCCGTTTACAGCGCTTGTCCAAAAACGCTAAGAAGAAAATATGTAAGACACGGGGTTAATGAGCCCCCTGCGGAGCGGAGTCAGAAGGGGTCACTTCCTGGAGAGCACGGCCAAACGCGCAGAGCTAAAAATACCACGGGGTGACCTTGGATGCCCTCCAAGTATCCAGCTTACACTCACCATCTGAGCGGGGGAGGGGAGATGTTGGGGTTCAGTGTTACAGAGCAGTTAGCGGGGGGAGAGATGTTGGGGTGTCGGAGCGCGCCGAGGGGCGACGTTAGGGGGGGGGGTCAGAGCGCGGCTGGGGGGCGACGCTGGGGTATTTGGATTTAGCGTTATGTAAAACACTCACCGCCTTCCCCGAGACGACCATCATGATGCAGCCGAATATCGTCATCGCCATCATGAGAACGGCGAACTTCACCCGCACCCGGCTCTTCGCTGCGTCCACCATCTCATAACTACAAACAAACAAACAAACAACAGGTGAATTCCCCGGGGCAGACCGGGCAGGAGACTCATGAGGTTTGTTTAGAGCTCGAGCCCCCGGTACTCGTTACTCACGAAATGAGATCCGGAATATCCTCCACTTTCTTGAAGCGGCCCCCCCACACCAGGATCTTCTTCTCAAAGCCGGTGGGTTTGTGTCCGGGGATCTTAAAGGACGCGCCTAAAGCGGGCGAGAGACACAGCGGCTTCAGAGGGGCCGGAAACGGTTCTCTACCCCGTCAGGTAGTGAACCCCCCCAGTAATACCCCCCTCCCAGCGCTGTATACAGTAATATAACGCCCCTCCAGTGCTGCATACAGT
>VKOC01000618.1:103387-115419 GCA_009364415.1 Spea multiplicata
GTGTGTGTGGATTGGTAAGTGTGTGGATTGGATTGGTAAGTGTGTGGATTGGTAAGTGTGTGAGAGTGATGGGTGTTATGCTGTACCATTTCCAATGTATTTTTCATTATATATTTATGCTCTAAAGTACATCATAACTCCCATCACTCTATACTGTTCCATACAGTGGCAGAGCTGGGAGACAGAGGCCTTGCTCCCCCACCGCAGGACTCCTGAAAGGTAAGTGAACTTCAAAGAGGGAGAGGGTAGATAGTTAGGAGGGGTAGATAGGGAGAAGGGAGTGAGACGGGGGATAGGGGGTAGATAGGGCAATCATACTCCTATCATGCCAAGTCTGCAAGTACATCCTGGAATCTGGGTATGCCTGGGCATGATAGGAATGTGATTGCTGTTAAATAGGACATAACAATTAAATAACAATATATTATATATATATATATATATATATTATATATATATATATAATATATTGTTATTTAATTGTTTTGTCCTACTTTGGTGTGTTACTTACATAAAAGTGTTAGATTTTTTTATGGTGTGTGGGGGGGTCATATTTGGTTTTGGCCAGGTAAATGCTGCACTTTCTGTCTCAGTCCAGAATTCGTTTCGGTGCATCCCTACTACTAAGCCAGACAATGAAGTGGTAGGCCTACACCACATCAATGTTTGGTGTAGTATATAGTGATTGGAGTTTTGTTACAAGTTTTGATTCCTTTCTTTTTTTGGGATGGGGGGGGGGCGCCAGAGGAGTAGTCCGCACAGGGCGCCAGAACACCTAAGGCCGGCTCTGATAAGGAGTCGCGGTGTTTAGTAGATCGGGGATCAGATAACAGAGCGAGAATCATACAAACGGCTGATATGCAGCGGCCTGAAAACTTTATATTATGGGGCAAAAACTACAACTGGGGTAAAACAGAGAACGTGTTTAGAGACGGGGATAGCGCTTGGCGATGGTTGCTCTGTTACTTTTTACCCATCATCCTCAGCACCAGACGTTTTTATATAAAATCCCCTCTTCTCTGCCATCTCGCTGCCCCGTATCGTGGGTTAAATCCCCGCCTTGGATGCAGTTTAGGGGGTCTCGTGTATTACCGGAGGGTCTTTACCGTCGTTAGTTAACCGGATGCTGGTGGAGAGGCTGCACTCACCGGGCCGCACTCCCCGGGCCGCAGTCACCGGGCCGCACTCCCCGGGCCGCAGTCACCGGGCCGTAGCGTTTACCGGAAGGAGCTGTCGGTGCCGGCAGAGGTGACTCTGCTCAGCTTCCGAGATCAGGGAGGTCTCTTTGGAGACGAGACGCCCCGGGGGACGCTCTCCATGGTGCTGAGACCTTCCACGGCGTCACAATAACATAAAAAGGACGATAAGAAGCCGCGGGGCGAGGACGGCGATCTGCTGCCTCCTCACAAAAATACCCCGAGCAGGGCAGAACAGGCCGGGTGGGCAACTGTAAATAACCCAACGCTATGTAATAAAGAGAGAGGCTCGAGAGTGCGGGGGGCTCGAGAGTGCGGGGGGCTCGAGAGATAACAGTCTGGAGTCAGATGTGGCTCATCACATCCTGATTCTGGTGGTCGTTATGATTATTATAACCCAGCCTTTCCGATGTCTCTGCTCCCCCTCCAAAAAAAGGTACCCACAAGCCAGCGGACCACCCGGAACCTCAGGGGCCACAAATTATTCAACCCCCCTCCCCCGCTCTAATAAACCGATAATGAATGATAATGAATTATAGAACGGGGGTCGGTTTCAGCAGAACAGCGACCATGTTGGGTCATTTGGGTAATTAGACGACCCGGAACCCCAATTAACGCTAATATGATGACATCACAGGCCGAGGGCCACAGACGGACAGGTGTTTGAAATCCTATAAGCGATTCTTTAATGTATATTTAATGTATATTTCGCACTGATGACACTTAGTGGGGGGGGGGGCGTCCGCTCCGGCAGAATGCGGTAAGACGAGACCAACGACTGATTGCGGTTTGGGCCGTTACAGCAGGAGAAATGGGCGACTAGACGGGGGCCGGATGGGGCCGATCTGCCGGCGGGTTCTGGGTTTCTATCTGGCAGCCATCTTTTTTCTTTTTTGGGGTTAGAAGCAGTAAAGGTTAATTTTCCCAGTAATTAAGAAAACCCTCGGGTCCCGGCCCCAAAGAGCCGAACCGTCCAAGCGAGAGCCGATGCCCCCCCCCCGGTGATAAATAAAAGCCGCGTTTTAATTAAGGATCTCGTTGAATTGCGAAGCGTTTCCTCCGACTCCCTTTCTGTCGGGGAGATGATTAATTATTAAAGCGCTCTGTGCCGTTTCCTGCTCCTGCTGTAAAACGTTGGGAAGGAGGTGGCGTGACGGACAGACTGCCGTGTCACAACGCGAGACAGACGGACACGCGCAGAATGAGCTGACCAGATTTGGGGCCTTGGCGGTAAATGGCGCTCAGAACTGACTCCGTATAAATATATTATGTCTTGGAGATATTCTCCGGCAGTCCCCCGGGTGACAGGACTGTATATAGAGATATAGCATTACCCCATATATTAACCCTTTATGTGCCAGGGTACACAGGTTACTACGCACGTCGCCTGTCGCTCCTGGGTCGGATTGTGCCCGTGATGCCCGCCGTGTGATGCACGGGAGACGCCAGCCTGCAACATTCACATCACCCTGGGGGCCAGGAACGGCGGCCATAAAGGAAAGCTCAGGGGTCCCGGGGGTCCCTGTCTGTCTCGCATCATCAACAGTCTTTTAATTCTATTTCCTATCGGGGGGGGTTATTATCGGAAGAGACGTATCGGGTCCCGGGGGGCTGCGTGGATGTTGCAGGATGACTGCGCGGCTGCGTGTCCCTCGTGCCCGGGGTAGATTTGCAGCGCTGGTCACATGACCTGACCTCTAGCCGTCCTTCAAAAGATGCCACAAGCAGAATTTACAATCAGTACACAAAATCAATGCGTCAACGCGGCCGGCCTGCGCTGCTCGGTGCTGCCACCTCTGGGCCATGCGGAGAACTGCGGGCGATGCAACTCAGAACCCGCCAGCAGATCGGCCCCATCCGGCCCCCGTCTTGCCGCCCGTTTCTCCTGCTGTAACGACTCAAACCTTAATCAGTCGTTGGTCTCGTCTTAGATTCAGGAGCCATAGGTGTGTTTACATTCCACTTCTGCTGGGAGGCCGTTGCATTTATCTACCACTCCCTCAATATAATAAAACTCGTTTTTATCATTTCTTTCCCATTTAGATGCTGAATTATTATTATTTATTGATTTTTATAGCACCATCATATTCTGTAGCGCTGTACAAAGGACATAAGTAGTAGTGCATCACAGAACAATCTGGACAGAAACAAAAAGGAGGAGGGCCCCGGTCAAATAAGCTTACAATCTAAATGGGGTAAAGACGCGGTTAGCATGGAGAGCTCAATGCAAAAAATCGAAATTATGGTCTAGAGGAATTTTGGGGAAAACGTTCAAAAAGTAAAGTTCTCGTTCTCCTGTCCCTGAGAGATACAAATCCGTCTGGAGGGGTTTTATGCCCCAATACTGGGAGCTTTCCGATTACTTGCCATTAATTTGGGGTATTTTCACTGATATCTGCCCTTTTTGCTGATTTTTAATCTGGAAGCCGTAATCGGGATAAATAACTAATAATTTCTGACAATCCGGTCGGCGTCTGATCATCACCCGGATCCCGATCTGTCCGCGGCGCCTCCATAATCCGTCTAACCGGATGAGGACAGCAGAGCAGCTTCACGTGGAATGAAATCATTAGCGGATAAACGCAGGAGAGAGGAGGGCGAGGACGGGCAGGAGAGGGGAGGATGAGGCCGGGCAGGAGAGGGGAGGCCGAGGACGGGCAGGAGAAGGGAGGGCGAGGACGGGCAGGAGAAGGGAAGGGCGAGGCGGGCAGGAGAGGGGAGGCCAAGAATGGGCAGGAGAGGGGAGGCAAGAGCCGGGGCAGGAGAGGGGAGGACGGCGGAGAGAGGAGGCTGAGGACGGGCAGGAGGGGAGGCCAAAGAATGGGCAGGAGAGGGGGGCAAGAATGGGCGGAGAGGGGAGGCAGAGGCCGGGCAGGGAGGGGAGGCCGACGACGGGCAGGAGAGGGAGGCCAAGAATGGGCAGGAGAGGGGAGGCCAAAGAATGGCAGGAGAGGGGAGGATGAGGCCGGGCAGGAGAGGAGGACGACGGGCAGGAGAAGGGAGGGCGAGGACGGGCAGGAGAAGGGGAGGCCAAGAATGGGCAGGAGAGGGGAGGCCAAGAATGGGCAGGAGAGGGGAGGCTGAAGCCGGGCGGGAGAGGGGAGGACGGGCAGGAGAGAGGAGGCTGAGGACGGGCAGAGGACACTCAGGCCAGAAAGGGAAGAGGAGGCTCAGGCGCAATGGAAGCCTTCAGCCTCCACTCCATACAGGAGGCTCACCCCCCATCTCCAAAAAATCTTTTCTAGGGAACACCAGATACATTGTAGCAAGTAAATGCATGGATCAAATGATACTTCAAAGAGCTGTTCCCTACTGGGGGGTCTCTTAAAATACCCCCAGATACATTCTGCTAATGTAGAGAGAAGTAAAAGAAACCTGTCTGTCATTTTGTTTCTTTCTTTAAAGTTCACATCTCTTGAAAACTGTATTTAAAAGTTTATTTAAATACTACAGTTGCCTAGCAACACAGTCATGTCATTCCTCCATAGCAGTCTCCTACATATGACATCACAGCAGCCATTCCCGTCCGCCATTACATGCTGATCCACATGAAACCGCAAAATTAGCATTAAAATTGAAAATATGCAAACTTTAATGAGTTTTTACCATTCTAAAGGAAAATATTCTGCAAAATGTTGTTTTAATACACGGTAAATAAAGTTTACGTTCACTTTGAAGCTGCAGTTCCACTTAGACGAGCATTCATCGTACTCTTGTTAAGCAGATCCATCATTTTATTTCTTCCGTTAAAAAGAACACAGAAACGTTTAAGAAACTCGGTTTCCATAGAAACAACCCATTCGTTTTCAATCAATATATTAGGAAAGTAGGAACTGGATCCTAATGCCGCATGGATCCGTCAGTCAGCAAAAGCCTAACGATTATTATTCTGAGCTAAAAGGCCGTTGAGGTGACGCACTCAGAGCCCGATATCAGGAAAAAATAATAAACGGACCCAAAAATGGAATTCAAAAGATCAGGGAATCTCCTAAAACGAGGAGAATCATTGGGGAAAAATAGCCTAAAACACCATTTAATCATCAAGGAACTGAAAATAGCCTAAAACAGCAATATAAGGAACTTTGCCTAGAAAAAGGTCGAAAAAACTCCTTTCATGTTATTTTATTATTTCTATAGATTTGAAGCCGTTGGTTTTATTCATGCTTTTTCGGTGATTGTTACTCTTTCGCTGTCACCGGTAACGCTGGAAGTGATTTATAAGCAGATGCGGAGAGAAGGAGAATTCATTAGAAAACGCAAGGTTTGTGCCAATGATGGTTTTTTTTTAAACATGTGTTTTGATTCCCCCCCCCCAAAAAAAAAAAGTGCAGGGAATCGCATCCGGAGCGGGACAGATTTGAAGGTCGATGAGTTTTATGCATTTGTGGCTTTTTCTAAATAAACAGCGTTTTAACCCATTAACCACCATACAGCCCTTTATATAACTACTGAACCCATTAATGGCACTAATCGCGTGCATACCCCCCCCGCACGACATTTCCGGTGTCCGAATCGGGATACCTGTGTTGGGGGTGTGGCAAGAGGAAGGGGGTGTGTGGCATGTGTTAGAAATGGGCGGGGCCACCCACCCATTTACCGGACGAGCCACCTGGCGGCACTCGGCTTCAGGTAGCCATGCGGGATCTGCAGCGGGGCTCTGTGGCTTTTTCACCTCCTTGGGCCGGTCAGGGGGGGGATCAGAGGATCTCCCTAACCGGCCCATGATCCCCACTGCCTGCATGAGCAGAACAGTCAGGACTGCCCAGCGAAAACCAGGACTGTTGGGAGGTACATGTATGTATCCTTTAACCTAGGATGGTTTATATCTGGATGTGCCTTCTAGAGCACAGGGGGTCAAGCAAACAGATTAAACTTGGCTGACTCACCTGTGCTCAAGCAGAAAAGTCTGAAAACCCTGGTCCGTTTGCCTGGATGTCAGAACCCCGGAGGGTCGGTAAAAGCAAACGGATCTGCCTATAAAACCCAAACCCCTTTCATGTATTATTCACAATGTTCCGTGTGGGACATCCCGCGGCGCGTCCCGGCGCTCTCCGGCCATTAATTATTCACGTAATAGATTAGCGGTGATTAGGAGCTGGCAGCTTGAAGGATCTCCCGCCACCTGTTACAGGACCCAGGGGCACGGCTCATGCTACATCCCCCCCCCAATCCCTGTTAATTATGTTCTAGAATCACGGAGTCAAAGCATCGCCATGGATACCGGTATTAAATGATAATATCGCTGGCCAATTGGGGAGATTTAAATGAAAACAGATTAAACGCGTGCAATTCATTAGCAAAAACACCCCCCCAGGACGTCGCTGGTTGGGAAGGGCCGCTCGGGGCTGAGGATCGGATCTCGGTGCTTAAAATACAGAAGAAACCATAAATAACGGGAAAAAAAGGAAAGAATCAGCTCTGCCCTGCTTCATTTTACACGTGGCCCTGAAAAAAGTGCCTTATGTCATCCTGCTGCAATATGATGTCACACATTAACCGTACGATGGGGCAAAGCCAAGAAGCTAGAATTAGGTGGGCGCCCAGAACCGGAGACGTTCCCTGCACAATCCGGCCGTTACGGATTACAGAAGGGTATTTTACCCCAGTCTCAGGGTAAATGGGCAGATTCTCAGGGTTTCTGCCCAAGTTTTGGGACAAAATGGGCAAGATTCTCAGGGGTTTACCCCGAGTCTTGGGGTAAAGTGGGCAGATTCTCAGGGTTTCTGCCAGTTTGGGACAAATGGGCAGATTCTCAGGGGTTTTACCGCCAGTCTTGGGGTAAATGGGCAGATTCTCAGGGTTTTTTGCCCCAATCTTGGGGTAAATGGGCAGATTCTCAGGGTTTCTGCCCAGGTTTTGGGGTAAACACACAGATAATCAGGGTTTTTAATATCTCTGACTGAGGATTTCCATATGGACCAATATAAGAGCCATTTTGTAGACACCTAGAGGGCCCATGTGTCCTAGATTGCCTGGCACAGTCCCGGTGTATAATAAATGGGTCTGGTTGCTCTTGGACCTGCCCCTGAGTTTGCTCTATAAAGTGCCCCGTGGTAGTGGGACGGGAGCTTTAGACATCCGTCTCCCTCTCCGTTGCCCTCAGTCTCTCCCCCCGCGGCTCTTGTAACCCCGCAGTCTCTGCTGGAGGCCGAAGGTCTCAATAAACCTCACTTCGGTTGGAGTCTTTGGGAGTCCTGTTTAACACTTTCAGTGCTGAACTGACTGAAAGCATCACGTAGGATCCACATGTGGGAAACCATTCGGCGCTGACAGTGTTACACGGGGGTCTTCAATCCCCTTTAACGTTCCCCGATTATCGTTACATTGTGTTCATTCCGTGCCGCTGTTACAAAATGAACACAAAATAACACGAACAACATACACATGTACACACGTTAAACATGCTGGTGCCCCGTGAGCTTACAATCTACTAGAACTCTCCACCTTAAATGATTGAAACATTTTTTTTAGAGAATATTTTCTTTTTACATGTGAAAAAGCAGTGTACACGCGATGCACACGGTACACACGGTACACTCGATGCACACGCATGCATTATGGATGATACGAGTTACTCATGATTAGAATCCCTTTTCTCTATAAATAGCTTCTTTTCATTCTTTATATTGGCCCGCTATCATCTGTAAATATTGCGGTTGTCATGGCAACACCACACTTATGGCGTCCCCAGATATGTGCTGTAGGATGAGAAGACGTGTTGATCTATACCTGGGGAGAAATAACGTGAAGGTAATGTGATGTATGAATTAACCCCTCGTACACGGCAGCTCTAGACTGAATCCGTTCCCGCGATCACGGCGGTATTGAAGTTGTCATGGCGACCGTGTGTTTACATTGTCACCTTGTATCCTTTTTCACCTTTTTCCTCGCATATCGCTGTTTATTATAAAACACGAGATGTTTTGTTTCCAAACCTCATTAATCACGGAGCTTCGTCGTAATACTTCATCCCTGAACGACAGGACTGCTTCCCAGAAGCGAGACATTTATCTGCGTTAATGGTGGGGGCTGCGGTATGGGGAGGTATAACGGGAACGTGGGGCCGGCGCATGATGCTTGGGGCAGTTGCGGCGTTTATTTTGGCGTAAACCCCCCCCCCGTATCTTCTGCGCGTGTTGACTGGCGGCCCCGTGCGATGGTCTGCCGGGGGGGCACGTAATGCCGGGATGTGGGTTTAAAGGGAAATTTTTGAGTCCCCGAGATCCCCTGAGCACATAATGCAGATAAATACTTTGTAAGCGCTTTCACTTCCATCGCTGCAGCTTCCCACCCCTTCTGGGGACCGAGGGTTCCTGCCATTGATTCGCTGCCATCGCTACCGCACGTGCATCACACGCGTGTAACGGGACCGCGCCGCTATCACATGCATTAAAGCGGAGGGAACGGTTATTGCTTTGCATTCAAGCTCGTTTAACCCTTTGCTCTGCTATGAGTTGTTCTCACCCCTGGTTCACAAAGGGTTACCAAAAAATACTCATTGCCTCCAGTGTGGCCCCATTGGAGGGGGGGGGGTAAACTAATAATTAGAGAGACAGAAATGAGGGCCAAATGATGGGGGGGGGGCAGTAATGGGGATAAAAAAGGGCTGGAAAGAACACAGATTCCCAGAATTATTTCAGGAAGAGATTTTATACGCAGTGCAACGCAATGCGGAACGGCAGCGAGATGGCCCCTGGGTCACGCGCACATACGCAGAGAACGGCCCCTGGGTCACGCGCACATACGTTTGTAACCATAGAAACGTGCAAAAAAAACAAACGGGCAGACTAGATGGGCCAAAAAGGGGCCGAGCTGCCGGCTGATTCTAGGTTTCGAGCAATAACACAAATTATACGATAAATTCTTTGTTTAAATACAAACTATATAATACTGACGTCACCTTTATAAAAACAACACCCATCACGCTCAGCCTGCGATGAGGCCCTAAGAAGTTGCTTATTATAAACGCAGCGTTGAGTCAATTATTACAGGACGGTCAGAATCCCGGCGGAAGAAAGAGACGCTGTACAAAAAAACACAACTTTATTAAAACAAGAAATTACATTTAAAAATAAGGGGGGGGGAATGAAGAACGCCCCAAAAAGCGCTTTCTGATAAAACAAAGAAAGCAGGTAAAAGCATCTGACGCCTAAAATAAAAAAGGGGGATTTTTATTCCATTTAGTATGTGGCCCCCGGGATTGGGGAACGGACCCCATTCCTTCACAGGGTTACCCAATGGGGGCCGCCATCTGGACCCAAATATTATAACACCGCCAAGACCAGGACAACTTGGTCTGCAACCTCGGGTGCTTCGCGTCTCTTTGGTGGTCCTTTGGCGGTCCTCATCAGATTATAGCAAAACGGCCCCAAATCACAGGACGGGGAGGGCTTTTAAAATGGCGGGATTTAAATTGTCTCAAGGAATATGTAATAAAATGCAAAAATAAAAAAGGCTTTCCTCCTAAAAATAACGCGTTCGTGGTTAAAATAAAAACATGAAAGACGCAAAGTGTTAAAAGTCTGCATTAAAAAAAAATTAAAAGCGGGCAGAAGACGGGGGCAGCTTTCTGAGGGAATTGGCCGTTCCAAAACTGCGCGTCAATCACATAATAAGAGAAAAAAAACGAGCCCAGAGGATGAAAGCGAAGAGATCGCAAACGTCGATCTGACGGACCCCAAACCCGGCCCGCCTCTGTAACAGTCCATCGTCACGGCAACCACTCAGTCATACAAGGCTTCAAACATCTTCTTCCCCATTTCTATGTAGGCTTCCTTCTCCTGGGGCGTCATCTGCGCCACGAGCTCCGGCCGCTGGCTCACCTGGCTGTACGGGAACGGGCGCCCGCCGACACTGACCGTCGGATCGGCGGCTATCTCTTCAAACTCGTCGTCGTCGTCGTCGTCATCGTCTACTTCGTACTGACGGGAAGAAGGGATCACGGGATGGCGCGCTGCTGGGCTGTCCTGGTCCGACTCACTGGTGTCGCTGTCCGAATCGCTGCCTGCGACCGTGCTGGGCGCTGCAGCCGCGGCGGCCCCTGCGGCGGACGCGGCGCTCTTCTTTTCGTGAATGAGCAGAGCCTGCATCACCTCCTCGTCTTCGTCAGCCACGGGGCGGCTCTCTTCCTGGTCCTGGAAGGCGTTTGTCTCCATTGTGCCTACGAACAGACGGCAGGACGGTCAGAGAAACAGCAGCAACGTTGATAAATGTAACGCAACGCACTTGGCTGATAGAAACAACGCTGATTGCGAGCTAAATGGGGAAATCATCACTTAAAATGGATTCAGGGACGGAGAAGTCGCCAAACTCATTATCTATATGCAGAGGCTAAGAAATAATTACCCCCAACTTAGAATATGCCCTCCGGCTTCTCCTCAGCCGCCCTCGGCCCCCGGCTCACAGCTCCACTCACACAGACAGCGTGTAATATCGCTCCACACACACAGACCCTTTGTTTCTCACCGTCTTTGAGGTCACCGGCTTCGCTGTAAGCCCCCTGGACCGTGCTCTCCCTCAGCCAGATGGGTCTCTCCTTGACCGGCTTGCCCTCGGCGGCCGCCCTCTGCAGGTCCTCCTGCTCCTCCATGCTGATCACCACGTCCTGCGTGTACAGATTGTCGTACGAGGGGCCCTTGGTGCTCCACGCTTCCCGCTGCGGCCCCGACGCTCCGGCCGCTGCCGACGCGTTCCTCTCCTTACTGCAATATTCAATATTATAAAAGCTCATCGTTAGAGGAAGAAATCCAACAAACGGCCCGGCCCCCGGGTAGTCGCCCTGATCGCCCGTGGTTCTCATCACGCTGCTGCAGAGACGTAATTTTATTTTCTAAAAAATGATAGAATAAAGTAATTCCCGCAGAGGTGGTCCGGTGATCGGAGACAAACCGCGGGGAGCTCCGGCGCATGTACTGAACACACGGCACCCCTTCATTTATTCACGTCAATTCCTTTAGTGTCTAAGGAAGAATGTGCCCCGGGGGGGGCATTAAGAATTGGGCTTATAATGCAACAATGAAGCCTCCTATAGGCACCGCTGGTACCGCTTTCTGAGGATAATAGGACTTGTAGTCACCGTGACGATAAAGCCGAGTTTCTTCTCCCCGCTCAGCTCTCTCGCTCACTTCACTCAGACCCAAACTCTCCACAAAATAAATAACTACTCTCACTTCGCAAACAGCCAAAAACTGTTATTTTCCCTAACGAGCTTCTCAGCCCGGAACCCCCCCTCCTCCCGCCGGCCCCCGGGGACTCCTTACCCGACTCGACACAAACCCCTCGCCTGTTACTTAGCACTTAGAAAGCGTGGCGTGGAGAGAGATGAACGCCGTTCCTCACCAGGCATCGATTAAGGAATAAAAGCGATTATTCTGATCATCACTCGAAGTTCCTGCGGCTGACGGTTTTTGGAGACGGATCTGAGGGGGGGGGGGATTTCTTGGTCTGTTAGAAACCCGCTCAACCGTAATCTGTGTCGCCGACTAATACTTAACGACCCGATCGACACGGCAGGGTATTCACTAACGCCCCCCATACGGGGGGAGCGTTCGGGGGATGGTATCCCACGCGTTTCGCTGCAGCGCCAAGGGTTCTGACCGAACAAGGACCTGCTATCCCCCTCACGGACGTCTCTGCTCTTCCTTTAAGGTTTTGCCAGTTTGGGTCGAGGAACCCAGAACCAAAGTGTTAGTTAATTTACCCCAAAAAACTACCCCCACCCGGCCTCCTTTAGAACGTTAGCCATTGTTTTGTATCAAAGGACGCTGGTAATGGATTCCCCATAAAACTCCCGTCTCTGAGTGGCGCGTCTCAGTTTGCCCCCAATACAGGGGGGCC
>VKOC01000618.1:119630-138761 GCA_009364415.1 Spea multiplicata
AAAAACTGCCACAGAGCCCAAAAAAGCAGAAAAACGCCAAACAGGACTGAAAAAACGCCAAACAGGACTGAAAAAACGCCAAACAGAAAAACGCCAAGTGGAAATGGCATTTTGCGATTTCCTATTGAAGAACAGCTAACATCTGGCTGCAGCGTTTTTCACAAAAAAAAACGCCAGGTGGCGCTATTGGCGTTTTTATAGGCGTTTTTAGCAAAAAAAACCCAAGTGGAAACCTAGCCTTAATCATCAAGGAACTGAAAATAGCCTAAAACAGCAATATAAGGAACTTTGCCTAGAAAAAGGTCGAAAAAACTCCTTTCATGTTATTTTATTATTTCTATAGATTTGAAGCCGTTGGTTTTATTCATGCTTTTTCGGTGATTGTTACTCTTTCGCTGTCACCGGTAACGCTGGAAGTGATTTATAAGCAGATGCGGAGAGAAGGAGAATTCATTAGAAAACGCAAGGTTTGTGCCAATGATGGTTTTTTTTTAAACATGTGTTTTGATTCCCCCCCCCAAAAAAAAAAAGTGCAGGAATCGCATCCGGAGCGGACAGATTTGAAGGTCGATAAGTTTTATGCATTTGTGGCTTTTTCTAAATAAACAGCGTTTTAACCCATTAACCACCATACAGCCCTTTATATAACTACTGAACCCATTAATGGCACTAATCGCGTGCATACCCCCCCCGCACGACATTTCCGGTGTCCGAATCGGGATACCTGTGTTGGGGGTGTGGCAAGAGGAAGGGGGTGTGTGGCATGTGTTAGAAATGGGCGGGGCCACCAACCCATTTACCGGACGAGCCACCTGGCGGCACTCGGCTTCAGGTAGCCATGCGGGATCTGCAGCGGGGCTCTGTGGCTTTTTCACCTCCTTGGGCCGGTCAGGGGGGGGATCAGAGGATCTCCCTAACCGGCCCATGATCCCCACTGCCTGCATGAGCAGAACAGTCAGGACTGCCCAGCGAAAACCAGGACTGTTGGGAGGTACATGTATGTATCCTTTAACCTAGGATGGTTTATATCTGGATGTGCCTTCTAGAGCACAGGGGGTCAAGCAAACGGATTAAACTTGGCTGACTCACCTGTGCTCAAGCAGAAAAGTCTGAAAACCCTGGTCCGTTTGCCTGGATGTCAGAACCCGGAGGGTCGGTAAAAGCAAACGGATCTGCCTATAAAACCCAAAACCCTTTCATGTATTATTCACAATGCTCCGTGTGGGGACATCCCGCGGCGCGTCCCGGCGCTCTCCGGCCATTAATTATTCACGTAATAGATTAGCGGTGATTAGGAGCTGGCAGCTTGAAGGATCTCCCGCCACCTGTTACAGGACCCAGGGGCACGGCTCATGCTACATCCCCCCCCCAATCCCTGTTAATTATGTTCTAGAATCACGGAGTCAAAGCATCGCCATGGATACCGGTATTAAATGATAATATCGCTGGCCAATTGGGGAGATTTAAATGAAAACAGATTAAACGCGTGCAATTCATTAGCAAAAACACCCCCCCAGGACGTCGCTGGTTGGGAAGGGCCGCTCGGGGCTGAGGATCGGATCTCGGTGCTTAAAATACAGAAGAAACCATAAATAACGGGAAAAAAAGGAAAGAATCAGCTCTGCCCTGCTTCATTTTACATGTGGCCCTGAAAAAAAGTGCCTTATGTCATCCTGCTGCAATATGATGTCACACATTAACCGTACGATGGGGCAAAGCCAAGAAGCTAGAATTAGGTGGGCGCCCAGAACCGGAGACGTTCCCTGCACAATCCGGCCGTTACGGATTACAGAAGGGTATTTTACCCCAGTCTCAGGGTAAATGGGCAGATTCTCAGGGGTTTTACCCCAATCTTGGGGTAAATGGGCAGATTCTCAGGGGTTTTACCCCAGTCTTGGGGTAAATGGGCAGATTCTCAGGGGTTTTACCCCAGTCTTGGGGTAAATGGGCAGATTCTCAGTGTTTTTGCCCCAGTCTTGGGGTAAATGGGCAGATTCTCAGTGTTTTTGCCCCAATCTTGGGGTAAATGGGCAGATTCTCAGGGTTTCTGCCCAAGTTTTGGGGCGAATGGGCAGATTCTCAGGGGTTTTACCCCAGTGTTGGGGTAAATGGGCAGATTCTCAGGGGTTTTACCCCAATCTTGGGGTAAATGGGCAGATTCTCAGGGTTTCTGCCCAGGTTTTGGGGTAAACACACAGATAATCAGGGTTTTTAATATCTCTGACTGAGGATTTCCATATGGACCAATATAAGAGCCATTTTGTAGACACCTAGAGGGCCCATGTGTCCTAGATTGCCTGGCACAGTCCCGGTGTATAATAAATGGGTCTGGTTGCTCTTGGACCTGCCCCTGAGTTTGCTCTATAAAGTGCCCCGTGGTAGTGGGACGGGAGCTTTAGACATCCGTCTCCCTCTCCGTTGCCCTCAGTCTCTCCCCCCGCGGCTCTTGTAACCCCGCAGTCTCTGCTGGAGGCCGGAGGTCTCAATAAACCTCACTTCGGTTGGAGTCTTTGGGAGTCCTGTTTAACACTTTCAGTGCTGAACTGACTGAAAGCATCACGTAGGATCCACATGTGGGAAACCATTCGGCGCTGACAGTGTTACACGGGGGTCTTCAATCCCCTTTAACGTTCCCCGATTATCGTTACATTGTGTTCATTCCGTGCCGCTGTTACAAAATGAACACAAAATAACACGAACAACATACACATGTACACACGTTAAACATGCTGGTGTCCCGTGAGCTTACAATCTACTAGAACTCTCCACCTTAAATGATTGAAACATTTTTTTTAGAGAATATTTTCTTTTTACATGTGAAAAAGCAGTGTACACGCGATGCACACGGTACACACGGTACACTCGATGCACACGCATGCATTATGGATGATACGAGTTACTCATGATTAGAATCCCTTTTCTCTATAAATAGCTTCTTTTCATTCTTTATATTGGCCCGCTATCATCTGTAAATATTGCGGTTGTCATGGCAACACCACACTTATGGCGTCCCCAGATATGTGCTGTAGGATGAGAAGACGTGTTGATCTATACCTGGGGAGAAATAACGTGAAGGTAATGTGATGTATGAATTAACCCCTCGTACACGGCAGCTCTAGACTGAATCCGTTCCCGCGATCACGGCGGTATTGAAGTTGTCATGGCGACCGTGTGTTTACATTGTCACCTTGTATCCTTTTTCACCTTTTTCCTCGCATATCGCTGTTTATTATAAAACACGAGATGTTTTGTTTCCAAACCTCATTAATCACGGAGCTTCGTCGTAATACTTCATCCCTGAACGACAGGACTGCTTCCCAGAAGCGAGACATTTATCTGCGTTAATGGTGGGGGCTGCGGTATGGGGAGGTATAACGGGAACGTGGGGCCGGCGCATGATGCTTGGGGCAGTTGCGGCGTTTATTTTGGCGTAAACCCCCCCCCCGTATCTTCTGCGCGTGTTGACTGGCGGCCCCGTGCGATGGTCTGCCGGGGGGGCACGTAATGCCGGGATGTGGGTTTAAAGGGAAATTTTTGAGTCCCCGAGATCCCCTGAGCACATAATGCAGATAAATACTTTGTAAGCGCTTTCACTTCCATCGCTGCAGCTTCCCACCCCTTCTGGGGACCGAGGGTTCCTGCCATTGATTCGCTGCCATCGCTACCGCACGTGCATCACACGCGTGTAACGGGACCGCGCCGCTATCACATGCATTAAAGCGGAGGGAACGGTTATTGCTTTGCATTCAAGCTCGTTTAACCCTTTGCTCTGCTATGAGTTGTTCTCACCCCTGGTTCACAAAGGGTTACCAAAAAATACTCATTGCCTCCAGTGTGGCCCCATGGAGGGGGGGCGTAAACTAATAATTAGAGAGACAGAAATGAGGGCAATGATGGGGGGGGGGCAGTAATGGGGAGAAAAAAAAAAAAAGGGCTGGAAAGAACACAGATTCCCAGAATTATTTCAGGAAGAGATTTTATACGCAGTGCAACGCAATGCGGAACGGCAGCGAGATGGCCCCTGGGTCACGCGCACATACGCAGAGAACGGCCCCTGGGTCACGCGCACATACGTTTGTAACCATAGAAACGTGCAAAAAAAACAAACGGGCAGACTAGATGGGCCAAAAAGGGGCCGAGCTGCCGGCTGATTCTAGGTTTCGAGCAATAACACAAATTATACGATAAATTCTTTGTTTAAATACAAACTATATAATACTGACGTCACCTTTATAAAAACAACACCCATCACGCTCAGCCTGCGATGAGGCCCTAAGAAGTTGCTTATTATAAACGCAGCGTTGAGTCAATTATTACAGGACGGTCAGAATCCCGGCGGAAGAAAGAGACGCTGTACAAAAAAACACAACTTTATTAAAACAAGAAATTACATTTAAAAATAAGGGGGGGAATGAAGAACGCCCCAAAAAGCGCTTTCTGATAAAACAAAGAAAGCAGGTAAAAGCATCTGACGCCTAAAATAAAAAAGGGGGATTTTTATTCCATTTAGTATGTGGCCCCCGGGATTGGGGAACGGACCCCATTCCTTCACAGGGTTACCCAATGGGGGCCGCCATCTGGACCCAAATATTATAACACCGCCAAGACCAGGACAACTTGGTCTGCAACCTCGGGTGCTTCGCGTCTCTTTGGTGGTCCTTTGGCGGTCCTCATCAGATTATAGCAAAACGGCCCCAAATCACAGGACGGGGAGGGCTTTTAAAATGGCGGGATTTAAATTGTCTCAAGGAATATGTAATAAAATGCAAAAATAAAAAAGGCTTTCCTCCTAAAAATAACGCGTTCGTGGTTAAAATAAAAACATGAAAGACGCAAAGTGTTAAAAGTCTGCATTAAAAAAAAATTAAAAGCGGGCAGAAGACGGGGGCAGCTTTCTGAGGGAATTGGCCGTTCCAAAACTGCGCGTCAATCACATAATAAGAGAAAAAAAACGAGCCCAGAGGATGAAAGCGAAGAGATCGCAAACGTCGATCTGACGGACCCCAAACCCGGCCCGCCTCTGTAACAGTCCATCGTCACGGCAACCACTCAGTCATACAAGGCTTCAAACATCTTCTTCCCCATTTCTATGTAGGCTTCCTTCTCCTGGGGCGTCATCTGCGCCACGAGCTCCGGCCGCTGGCTCACCTGGCTGTACGGGAACGGGCGCCCGCCGACACTGACCGTCGGATCGGCGGCTATCTCTTCAAACTCGTCGTCGTCGTCGTCATCGTCTACTTCGTACTGACGGGAAGAAGGGATCACGGGATGGCGCGCTGCTGGGCTGTCCTGGTCCGACTCACTGGTGTCGCTGTCCGAATCGCTGCCTGCGACCGTGCTGGGCGCTGCGGCCGCGGCCCCCGCCGCGGCGCTCTTCTTTTCGTGAATGAGCAGAGCCTGCATCACCTCCTCGTCTTCGTCAGCCACGGGGCGGCTCTCTTCCTGGTCCTGGAAGGCGTTTGTCTCCATTGTGCCTACGAACAGACGGCAGGACGGTCAGAGAAACAGCAGCAACGTTGATAAATGTAACGCAACGCACTTGGCTGATAGAAACAACGCTGATTGCGAGCTAAATGGGGAAATCATCACTTAAAATGGATTCAGGGACGGAGAAGTCGCCAAACTCATTATCTATATGCAGAGGCTAAGAAATAATTACCCCCAACTTAGAATATGCCCTCCGGCTTCTCCTCAGCCGCCCTCGGCCCCCGGCTCACAGCTCCACTCACACAGACAGCGTGTAATATCGCTCCACACACACAGACCCTTTGTTTCTCACCGTCTTTGAGGTCACCGGCTTCGCTGTAAGCCCCCTGGACCGTGCTCTCCCTCAGCCAGATGGGTCTCTCCTTGACCGGCTTGCCCTCGGCGGCCGCCCTCTGCAGGTCCTCCTGCTCCTCCATGCTGATCACCACGTCCTGCGTGTACAGATTGTCGTACGAGGGGCCCTTGGTGCTCCACGCTTCCCGCTGCGGCCCCGACGCTCCGGCCGCTGCCGACGCGTTCCTCTCCTTACTGCAATATTCAATATTATAAAAGCTCATCGTTAGAGGAAGAAATCCAACAAACGGCCCGGCCCCCGGGTAGTCGCCCTGATCGCCCGTGGTTCTCATCACGCTGCTGCAGAGACGTAATTTTATTTTCTAAAAAATGATAGAATAAAGTAATTCCCGCAGAGGTGGTCCGGTGATCGGAGACAAACCGCGGGGAGCTCCGGCGCATGTACTGAACACACGGCACCCCTTCATTTATTCACGTCAATTCCTTTAGTGTCTAAGGAAGAATGTGCCCCGGGGGGGGCATTAAGAATTGGGCTTATAATGCAACAATGAAGCCTCCTATAGGCACCGCTGGTACCGCTTTCTGAGGATAATAGGACTTGTAGTCACCGTGACGATAAAGCCGAGTTTCTTCTCCCCGCTCAGCTCTCTCGCTCACTTCACTCAGACCCAAACTCTCCACAAAATAAATAACTACTCTCACTTCGCAAACAGCCAAAAACTGTTATTTTCCCTAACGAGCTTCTCAGCCCGGAACCCCCCCTCCTCCCGCCGGCCCCCGGGGACTCCTTACCCGACTCGACACAAACCCCTCGCCTGTTACTTAGCACTTAGAAAGCGTGGCGTGGAGAGAGATGAACGCCGTTCCTCACCAGGCATCGATTAAGGAATAAAAGCGATTATTCTGATCATCACTCGAAGTTCCTGCGGCTGACGGTTTTTGGAGACGGATCTGAGGGGGGGGGGGATTTCTTGGTCTGTTAGAAACCCGCTCAACCGTAATCTGTGTCGCCGACTAATACTTAACGACCCGATCGACACGGCAGGGTATTCACTAACGCCCCCCATACGGGGGGAGCGTTCGGGGGATGGTATCCCACGCGTTTCGCTGCAGCGCCAAGGGTTCTGACCGAACAAGGACCTGCTATCCCCCTCACGGACGTCTCTGCTCTTCCTTTAAGGTTTTGCCAGTTTGGGTCGAGGAACCCAGAACCAAAGTGTTAGTTAATTTACCCCAAAAAACTACCCCCACCCGGCCTCCTTTAGAACGTTAGCCATTGTTTTGTATCAAAGGACGCTGGTAATGGATTCCCCATAAAACTCCCGTCTCTGAGTGGCGCGTCTCAGTTTGCCCCCAATACAGGGGGGCCAGGCGACGAGGGGTTAAGGGCCGGTACCTCTGTCTGAGACCCGGGATCTCGGTGGGCTCCGGTTCCAGGATCTCGTAGGCCAGGTTGATGTCCTCCGTCTCCCTCAGCAAGGCGTATATGGGCTCGATCTGCTCGTTGAATCTCGCCACCAGGGTGCGGGCGTCCTTCTTCGGCATGGCCGACTCGTCCTCCTCCACCTCCGTCTGGCAGAACGTGCAGCGGAAAGTGCCTGGGGAGGGGGGCACGGGAGGCAGATATTAAAATAATGGCCGCTAAACCAATGGCCCTTTATCACTCCCATCACTCCTGGGTTCCAATGCCCTTTATCACTCCCATCACCTGGGTTCCATTGGCCCTTTATCACTCCCATCACTCCTGGGTTCCAATGGCCCTTTATCACTCCCATCACTCCTGTGCTCGTTGATCCAAGTTTAAGTTTAAAAAGCTAATTGATGGGTTCAGTTTAGTTTACAGCCACAAATTTCCTTGTTTTCCCAGAAAACGGCGAAGTGACCCCAAACTTTTGAACCGTAGTGTGTTTAATGAATGCAGGGTGCAGGGGGGGGCTTTTCACAGCGTCTGCTGAACGCACGGCCGGTGAATATCTCACTCGGACGCCCACAGAACGTCTTTATTGTCGGCAGCTGTCGGGGACGTGGGATGCGTGCCGGGGACAGGAAGAGAAAGCGAGAAGAGAATAAAAAGCAAATGGAGGGCCGTGAGGGCCGCGTCTGTGCGAGTCCCCGGAGCAGCCTTCCAACTGCCGCCATCACCCGAAAGCCAAGGGCAATACTGAACGTCTTCATATCGAAAGAAACAATTCCACTTCTTAAAGACCGTCAAGCTTCTTACATCACATGGAGGTTAGTAGATAAGTGGAACAGCCTCCCAGCAGAAGTGGTAGAGGGTAATACAGTGAGGGGATTTAAACATGGATGGGATAGACATCCGGCTCCTGAATGTAAGGGTACGACTAATAACAGAAGATACTAGGAAGGTTTTATATTGATAAATACAGCGATGCTCTATACAGCGAGCACAACGTCAGGCAGGGGCTGCAAAAGCCAGCAAAGAAAATAATTACGGTCTCTATACGTATACAGCGGGGATGAACGCCGTCCCAAACACGCAACTCACTGATAAGCCCCAGAGGGCCGTTACAACACAAGGAAAGGGGTAACACCACCTGCCCCCCCCGGAATCGTACGGCTCGGGAGGACGAAACACAGATCTCCATACATGATACACGTTACAGATCATTCAACAGAAGCCCACGTACTATGCGATGAGATAGAGGTTTTCAGGGGGCCTCTTAAAAAAATGATTATGGCTCAAAAGAAAGAAAAAACACTTAAAACGCAACCCCCCCCCCCCCCAAAAAAAAAAAATAAAATTGAAAACCCATCGGAAATTCACTCCAGTTGCTCCGGGTCGGGGCTGGAGACCACCTCGGCGGGGTTAGTGGGAAGCGCCTGGACTGACTCCGCTCAGGGCTTCTGTGCCTTATAAAGGGTTAAACATGTATGTATTAAACACGCTACAGCCGTGTGAGAACAGTTGCGGACAGAACAGCTTTAATAATAAGGGACTATTTTATCTCTTTGGGGCGAGGGTTGGGGGCACCTGGGGGGAACGCTGGCATGGTAATGACCGTCCCGCTGTGAACTCGCATTCCATTAAGGCTGCCTGAACCAATCAGCTTCCAACAAAGGGGAGGAGCTACCGAAAGCAGCGCAATATGTATCGTTTATTTGAGATCCCGATTGGTTACATTTTCTTAGGACTTTTTGTTACTTTGTTGCCGCCTCCTGCAGGATTTTGAATTAAACTCTAGAAGATTCCGGGGAAAAGATGCATTTTAATGGTTTTCCTCCCCAAAGGAAATGTTTACGAACCAACGAATGGGCGATTTAACGGCGCTGTACATTAATAAATGCCGGGAGGACGCGATTAACATCATCCATCATTTCCATGGCGTTCTATTCTTCTCTCGAGCGAAGCACAGAGGACAGAAAGCTCAGCGACGGCGTCCATCTGAAGCTTTTCAGCATTCAGAGCCCAGGTCCGCCCCACGCACCGCGCATGCACGTCTCTATATCATCCACGCTCCCTGCAAGCCTTTCTCGGCACGGCATCTCCCACCGCGGGGGCTTTAGCCGCCTGTATAAACCCTCCAGGATCGTGGGGCGGAATTACATGACTGCGGAACGCCGAAGTTAAATAATCTCCAGGCCAGCAGCGCCCGTCCGGCTCCGTCACACCAGCTTTTACACCTCGCTAACACAGAGATTATTCATTAGTGTTTGGTAGCATAGATACATGCAATTGGTCTGCCACTTCTGCTGGGAGGCCGTTCCCTTTCTCTACTACCTTCTCAGCAAAACACAACTTATTGCACAAAACCGAAATGTTTTTTATTTTAAATTAAAAAAAAAACATGTAACGCTGATCCGCTGCGTTCCGAGGAAACAAACAGAATGGAAAGCCCAAGAAGTCAGGCTGTGGGAAACGTTTGCCGTTCAGGTCTGGATGGGTATTTGGGCCGGGATCCCTTAAATTCTCTTCCCCATTTATTATCCGGCTGCCGTCACCCCCTCTTCAATGAGCCCCCCCCCGGAGGAACGCGTTAGGATCGGCAGCCCCGTTATAAAGCCAAACAAGAATCCGCGTCTCGTGGGTTTATCGCACTCCTCAATGTTTAGTTACGGACGAGGAGCGTTAATTATTCAGAGGGCCGATCGATGGATGCCCAGGCTGACAGACACGCCACGGGGGCCGGAGGACGGACCTGCAGTATGCGTTAGCCTGCGGAGACACGGTCTGGATCGCGGGGGCCGCCTAGGGTCCGGCGCGCGGGGGCTATAGGGGCTCGTCTGCTGGAAGCGCAGATCGCATAAAAGGAGGTCACTGAATTCAGCCACAAGGGGTTAATTTCACGTGAAAGTGTAACATGAGGCTGGCAGGGTAAATTAACATTTCATTCCGGCCCCTGTGGGCTGTGGCCCTTTAAAGCTGCACTAAATGCCATCTGCTGCTAATGGCGTAAGTTGCTATTACCCGGTAAGGACGAGGCGTCTCTTTTATACTCAGTATATCGGCTCCCCGGTATAACACGCAAGTGCTGAACTCACGCGTGTGCAATGACCGGGACACCGGGATATCGCCCTCTGAACGCCCTTATCATTTATTATTATATTTTATTTATATAGCGCCAACAGTTTACGCAGCGCTTAATACAATCCAGATATTCAAGGGGTCTGACAAGACGAGAATCGACAGACTGAGACAAACCGATATATCAGGCAGAGAGACTCAGCTCACAGGCGGAGAACCCAATTACCAAGAAAAACGGCCCCACCGGACCCTGAACACACATCATAGATCTAAACACTAAAGCAATCCAGCACCTGTTATTTACAGATATATATATATAATTTTTACCCCCCCCCCTGTGCAACCCAAAGGAGCAGTCATCTCAACCACCTGTTCTCAGGACATGCATGATTATTCCTCCCCATTAAGTTATCTCTCTCCTGTCACTCAGTTGCTGATTCGGGCAGCCTTTGTAAGTGAGGGGATGTTAGATAATGGCTGCCTCTGCCACCGCTGCATTTTTCATCTGAATTATCGCAAAAACAGCAGCAGTGAATGCCGGGTAAAAAAGGCCCAAACTGAACATCCTGCGAAAAAATATCTGCTTCCCTGAAACAAACGGCAGAACCCAAGAACCTCAATCCCACTCTACACAACCATTCACAACAACATGAAACGGAGCAGAAACCCAGCGCAGACGGGGTTAATGCAGTAAATGACTATTGTAGCTGGAAACGGCTGATTCTTTTAATGGAATCTCTTCATAGGCGCACAGAGACCTTTATCACTCCCATCACTCCTGTGTTCCAATGGCCCTTTATCCGTATTGCCTTAAAAGGGCAGTGGAGCAGCCTCCCAGCAGAGGTGGTAGAGGGTAATACAGTGAGGGGATTAAACATGCGCGGGATAGGCATACGGCTCCTGAATCTAAGACGAGACCAACGACTGATTAAGGTTTGAGTCGTTACAGCAGGAGGAACGGGCGACTAGACTTTTTTTCATGTAACGCACCAAGTTTCTGCCCCGCAGACCAATAGTAACCATTGGTGCATCGCGCTAACGGGGTAAAAAGCCTCTGAAGTCTGAATCCGGGGGGGGGGGGGCGGTAAATAGAAGCCCTCGCTGCGCACGCACCGGTACCGTACCTGTCATGGGATCAAACAGCTGGTTGGCCTCCAGATCGGTGAAGGCGCTGCAGCAGTTGGGGCATTTGAAGGACGCTCTGTTGGTGGAGTCCCGCTCGTCCGTCTCGATCCTCCGCCTCATGTGATCCAGCTTGTATTTGACTACATTGACCAGCAGTTTATAGTTGATGAAGTAGTAGTTGTGCCGGGTGGTCTTCCCGTCGCTGGCGGTCTCCACGCGCATTCGGCTTTTAATAAACTTGTCCCCCTTTAGAGTGCTCAGCACGGCTCGCAGCTGCTTGCGGTCGAATTTAAGCAGCTCCAGCATGTCCTCCTCCTTGACGCACGGATTCCGGATCAGGATGTCCAGGGCCAGGGCATGTTCCAGGCCGTAAAAGCCCCGCACCACGTACTTGGCCAGGCGCTTCAGCACAGCAGGGACCTCGGTCACCACGTCGGGGTCCGTCATCTGCTCGGAAAACACAAAACATGAGGAGCAACTCCCAGGACACTCAGCCACATTCCGCCCCAAAGGGTCGCATCGAGAACGACCAGGTTACATTTATTTATATAAAGGCATAAAAACCAGTGATTTTTACCTAAAAGTTTAGAATAGGCATTCATTATAACACACAGCCGGCAGCTATTCACACATATATATATATATATTACGCACTATACAGACTCCCACAACTCTCAGCCAGCAAAGGGGTATCAGTGAACATTCTAAGTACGGTAACTGCTGCCCCTTCTTTCTCTGCTTAGATACTTGCATCCTCATTGTACTGCGCTGCAGAGCATGTTGGCGCCATATTAATGCCCCTGTCAGTGATGCTGTTATGTGCTAGCAAACATTTGCCCTCGGCATGGCCACTAATACCCCCACAGCACCTCCACTCACCCCTCACTCTCAGATCGCAATGCCGGGCACACTGAACTGCGTCACCACCTATAGGAAGCGCATTCTAATGATGTAACGGCGCACGGCCGCCATGTTGGATTCGGTAATATTACCCAAAATGCGTGACAGGAGCCCGCTTCGGTTTATTGATACTTCTCCCAGTTATCAAGCTCTAACTGGGCGAGTCGCAAACAACATGGTGTGAGAGGCCTGGTGTATTCATACCCAATATAATTCTATAGCTCCGCTTCAGGAGCTCAACTGCCAGCATTAAACATGGCCGCCGTACTAAATGCGTTCCAGGGTGAAACGCAATGCGCTAGAAGGGACCGTCGGCCTCCCTACAGGCCTATAGAGTGATAACTCGTGTGAGCCAATTAAGGCAGCGCTTTCAGGAGACAGCCAATGGAGAGCTGGCATAGAGGAGGTTGCCTCGGTAACCGGAAGTTAGCAGGTGGCTGCTGGCTGATATGGCGTCACTGGACAGGGTAAAAGTGCTGGTGCTGGGGGATTCAGGTGAGCCCGAGGGGGATCATAGAACCCGGAACCCGCCGGCAGATCGGCCCCATCCGGCCCCCGTCTAGTCGCCCGTTTCTCCTGCTGTAAAGATTAAAACCTTAATCAGTCGTTGGTCTCGTCTTAGATTCAGGAGCCGTATGTCTATCCCATGCATGTTTAATCCCCTCATTGTATTACCCTCTACCACCTCTGCTGGGGGACTGTTCCACTTACTTAGATTTAGGAGCCGTATGCCTATTCCATTTATTGCATTGTCTGCAAGTCCTCAGAAATAATTACCCCAGTCCTTGCTGACAGAACTGCTTGCCCCTCCCCGGGGTATTATTTATTACTGATTGCATATGGCTGACATCTCCTGCCCCTCCCTGGTCTAGCAGGCTGCACATCGCGTGTTATTTACTGCAGCTTAGAAGCTGCCACTTGATTGACGCGGCTGGCGTATCGTTCGCAGGAGTCGGGAAATCTTCCCTCGTTCACCTGCTGTGCCAGAACCAAGTCCTGGGGAATCCGTCCTGGACGGTCGGCTGCTCCGTGGACGTCCGGGTGAGTGTGAGTGTGAGCGCTCGCTCGCTGAGCCAGGGGGAGGAGATATATCTTGGCATCAAACTTCTTACCAGCGATGGGCAACCTGTGGCCGGCGGGAGCGCAGAGTCTTCTCTTCCTCTGTTTCGGGATATGAAGTCTCTGTCTCTGTCTGTCTGCCTGTCCCGCTCTCACTCTCTGTCTGTCTGTCTCTTGCGCTCTCACTCTCTGTCTGTCTCTGTGGAATCGTCACATCTTGCACTGCCGTTATTTTTCAGCTGCATGAATACAGGGAAGGGACCCCGGAGGAGAAGACCTACTACACCGAGCTGTGGGACGTGGGGGGCTCGGTGGGCAGCGCCAGCAGCGTGAAGAGCACGAGGGCCGTGTTTTACAACTCTGTCAACGGTGAGTCTCGGCCCCCGTACTACGGCATCCCGTCCACGCGGAGCTAAGGGGGGGCCGCTTCCGACAGAAGCACGAGGAGCCCCTCCGTAAACCACCGGGCGCTGTCCGTATTCTAGCAGCAGTCCTCTGATGCTGCCGTAGAGACCCCGTCCACAGCGGCCCTCCTTCCCATATGCTGTAAAATACGAAGCGGCCGCGTCACCCGCCGGGAATCTGTTTATTTTAAAGGAGCGGCCGTGATGTCATTTCCTGTTAATTGTATTCCAGGGATCGTCCTCGTCCACGATCTGACCAACAAGAAGTCTTCTCAGAATCTGTACCGCTGGTCGCTGGAGGCGCTAAACAGAGACGCTCAGCCGAGTGGGGTCCTGGTGACCAACGGGTGAGTGCTCACTGTGCCGAGTGCCGTCTCAGCGGGTCTTCTGATTGGCCGAGTGATGGATGGCGGTACCTTAAATACTATTTTATTTGCTATGGGGGGGCAATGGAGATTTCTGATAATTATCGGTGTATTTTGGGCCGCGATCGGTGGGTTTGTGCCCCGCGTGTCGCTTATTCCTGCCCGTTTCCAGGGACTACGACCGGGAGCAGTTTGCAGATAACCAAATCCCGCTTCTGGTCATCGGCACCAAATTGGACCAAATCCCAGAGACCAAACGCACCGAGGTCCTGAGCCGCACCGCCTTCCTGGCCGAGGATTTCAACGCCGAGGAGATCAATCTGGTGAGTTCCTTATTATATATATTATATGATTGTTAGAATTCTGATTCCCCCCCCCGGCGTGTTTTCGCACGTATGGGGGGGGTCACCGTTATGTCTGCGGATAACTCCCGCTCTCCCCCCCCTAGGACTGCACCAACACGCGCTACCTGGCTGCCGGCTCGTCCAATGCCGTCAAACTCAGCAGGTTTTTCGACAAGGTAACGGTCACCTGGATAACGTTCATATAAATGTCTGCGTTGCCATAGATACAGATAGTTTACCCAATATCTAGGAAGTGCTATAAATAAATGGCGTATAAGTGTCGAGCCAGCCTGAAGGCCTGAAATATTATTATTATTATTATTATCACGGAGCCTCAAACGCAGAGACTTTTACTCTTTTTTCATTTATTTTATTTTACAATTTCTTTTTATCCCTTTATTCGTTAAACGTTATTTTATTCTATTTATTCGTTAAACGTTATTTTATTTTTTCACCCATCTGTTCTTCTCGTTCTGTTTCCAGGTGATTGAGAAGAGATACTTCTCGCGAGATTCAAATCCGGTACGAATCCGTCTAATATGTTTTTATATCGGTAACTTCAGCACATTTTTAGTGATTTTTTTTTTTCCCTCCGTGGGACCTGCTGTCCCATTCTGGATTCCGGTTCTCTCTGTTCATTCCTGATCATATGGGGTTAAAATCAATGATGGCGTCACTCAGAAACACAAATGACAGCAATTTGGGAACAGTTATCTTATTTTACTTGGAGCCATTAAGTTTTTTTATTACTATACTGAGAGGGAGGTAGATAAGTGGAACAGCCTCCCACCAGAAGTGGTAGAGGGTAATACAGTGAGGGTATTAAACATGCGCGGGATAGACATACGCCTCCTAAATCTAAGACGAGACCAATGACTGATTAAGGTTTGAGCATTAGATGGGAGACTAGACGGGGGCCGAATGGGGCCGATCTGCCGGCAGTTTCTGTTTTTACCGTTTCTTTTCTCGCCCGCAGCTCTCGGGATTCTCTGAGCGGAAGCGTTTTGGAGGAGGATCGTTTAAAAGTTTTCACGCTGACTGAGGCAGGGTCTCTGCGGCGCCGGATGCCACCGCTGGCTCGTCTGGAAGTCGCCGGAATTGGGCAGGACTGTCCGCGCTGGGGCCGTGCGACGATCAGAAGTCCCAGCCGGCCGAATCCCCCGACAACCCGGACAGCCTGGAACCGCCACGGATCTGCCCCACGGGAAACGAGCTTTTACCCTCTCGATGGCAGACGGATCGCCGCATTACCGACCCATTATTTACTAAACCGGCCCCAGAACGCAGCCGTTCGGCCCCAGCACTGGCCAATGTTTTCCCGCTCTCAGTTTGGCGAGTGTTGGGATCTCCTGCTTGGCTCCTTGTAATTAGAGATAAAGTAGAGAGACCCCTTTCTGCTCCCAGACGCAGCGGGTGGGGGATGGGAACGATGCTTAGCAGACATGGCAGGTGATAACGGGTCCGGCTCTGGCCAGCAAATGGATGCGGGACGAGCGGGGGGGACGGGGCAGCCTGCGAGGGTAAAAACGGAGCCGCTGGAAAGTGAAACCAGTGAGAGCTGCTAATGAGCTGGGGGCTGCGTGGCCCTCAAACCATCATGAGAGCAGAGCGGGCCGGTATTGAGTTAGCGGGAGGGTTGATCGGAGGGCAGGTTTGCTGATGGTGATACGGCGCATGGGGTGCAGCCATGAGCGGCCTTTCCTTCAGGGGTCACTCATTGATGAATGTGATGGCGGACGGGGCTCAGGTGGTCCTGAAGATGATCTGTGCTGGAAACTCGGATAAAGAAGTCTCGCTGGCCACGCGGGGCCGATCTGGACGCCTATGATGTCCCGGCTTATAATGTTTTAGAGTCAATAAAGTGTAGAAACGGATAATCCCAGATGTACGCTTTGTAAATACAAAGTGCGGGGCGCTTCTGTGAACAAAGCACATCCAATAAAATAACATGAAATGGGTCAGAGATCCAGCGCAGACGGGGTTAATGCTGTAAATGGCGCAGAGAGACCCTTTATCACTCCCATCACTCCTGTGTTCCAATGGCCCTTTATCACTCCCATCACTCCTGGGTTTCCAATGGCCCTTTATCACTCCCACACTCCTGTGTCCCAATGGCCTTTATCACTCCCATCACTCCTGTGTTCCAACGGCCCTTTATCACTCCCATCACATAGAATTAGATTTTTCCAGTACCTGATGAATTCCACGAGATCTCTAGGGCTGTTTCTGCTGCAGTTTTGGGGAGATATTGGGTAAAATCGCGTGTGTGTGGGGGGGTACACATTAATTACCTCCACCCAGTAACCGCTACGTCTGTGAGCTGCAGGGGTTGGATTTAGGGCCGGGTTGCATGTCATGCGCAGTCCCTGCTGCGGTTTTACCACCGAAGTTCCTCTTTAACCCTTGGTTTTCCAAGCAGTGTACTGACAGCGTCTTTCTGCCCCAATTTAGCAGCCCCACAGGTAGTGCGGATGTGCCTTTGCCACCCAGGGTCTGTCTTCTAGTTTGTCAAGCAGACCTTTGCAGGATTAATCTCTCACTGTATCAGTCTCTGCCGCCTCTGCTGGGAGGCTGTTCCAGTTATCCCCCACCCTCTCAGTAAAGTAAAATGTCCTTGCGGGACACCGAAGCCTCTGACCTTTTAGTTTTAGAGGCTGGCCTCCTGTCTGTGTGTTTGTTTTAGGCTTTGGGGTATGCGGGGTGTGCGTCGGCCCCTCGGACGGCCCGTGTCACTGCGGATTGTGCAAGAGGTCTGCGTGTAATTAAATCCACATTGAGTTACAGTTTAAATCTCCTGCAAACCTCTGAGCGGCTGCAGAGCATCTAACTTCCAGCGGAGATGGCAGAGCTGAGGGTGAGTGTGAAATCGGGACAGGGGGGGGGGGCGGGGGGGACTTTAAAGAAAGAAAATGCTGGATATATTAACGCTAAAAATGATTAATTTTCTGAAAATGCAGAAAATGTAAAATATTCTCAACCAAAGTCTGGCTGAAGATAATTTCTTAGATTCAGGAGCCGTCTGTCTATCCATGCATGTTTAATCCCCTCGCTGTATTACTCTCTACCACTTCTGCTGGGAGGCTGTTCCACTTATCCACCACCTCCTCAGTAAAGTAAAACTTCCTTCCGTTCCATCTCAGCCCCTGACTCTCTAGTGTTAGATTCTGGTCTCTTCCTTCCTATCCTTTGTTAAATCCCATTTGAACCCTTTTAGAGTGTAAGCTCCTGTGATCAGGCTCCCTGTCCTGCTGTATGATTTATGGGTATGGAGTATCTTCCACCTCCGTTCTGGCCGATATATCGGTGACTTGTAGCACCCGATCCGCATAAAAAACCTGACAGGAGGCTCAGTGAAAAAAGATTAAACCTGAATAACTCACCTGTGTTCAAGCAGGAATGGCTAGAAAGCCTACTTTGAGGCTTAGAGAGCCGTATGCCTTTCCTTTGCCTGATTGTTCTCCGATGGATTAGTATGTATAGAGCAATAGTCTGCATGCGCAGTCTGACTGTATGATCAGGTTCTAGCGTATGTATAGAGCAATAGTCTGCATGCAGTGTATGCTCAGGATGCAGCTCATGTATAGGGCACACAGCCGTTGGTGCGGCGGGGCATTTGGGATTTTGCCCCGCGTCTCATTAGTTACCCCAGACGCTGGATGTATTGACGCAGAGTACATCGTGGGCTGCGGTGCTTATATTACGTACCATATATATATATATATACTGTCTGCAGAGCATTTCACCTCCGGCGCTGCAGGATATCATTATAATTGGGTAGAAGGCATTGATCCCGGGGCCCCTGCCGGCTCTTGCCGGTGACCTTAGGACCCCGCTGGTTCTGGTTGGACTTTGGCTGCCAGAGGTTGACGGGCGGGGGGGACGAGGTGGGCGTGCTCTGCTCAGCCAATCACAGCCCGCTCTGCTGCATCTGCCCAGCTGTTCCGCCACATGGAAGCTTGCAATCTACGGACTTCAAAGCGGAGCCGGGTTAACCCTTTCCTCTCCCGCTTACTGCACGTTTCATACAATGTTTTATTCTTCACACATACATGCGCTACATACGTGTATCACGCAGGCGCGGACCGGCAAACTGTCACACGGCAAATGCTTGGCAGGCCACTGGGCAGCATCACCCTGTACACATTGGGAAAATGACCATCGGGGGTCCGGCCCCCGGTCACACGCATGACTTACTTTCCGCTCTCGTATGACGCGTCCATTCGGTAAAGATGATGCTATATATTTATATATTTAATAAAATAGATTGCAAGCTTTTGAGACCATGTTGGTCTTCGACTTCAGGCGCATTATACCAGGTATCGCCAAATTTGATCTTTTGCTTTGCCTGATCATACAGCCTTTACATGCAGCTACTCGCTCTATACACACGCTGCAGCCCGATCATACAGACTGTACATGCAGCCACTCTCTCTATACATACGCTGCGGGCCGATCATACAGACTGTACATACAGCTACTCGCTCTATGCATACGCTGCAGCCCGATCATACAGCCTGCACATGCAGCTACTCGCTCTATACACACGCTGCAGCCCGATCATACAGCCTGCACATGCAGCTACTCGCTCTATACATACACTGCAGCCTGATCATACAGACTGTACATGCAGCTACTCGCTCTATACATGCCCTGCAGCCTGATCATACAGA
>VKOC01000618.1:140711-153120 GCA_009364415.1 Spea multiplicata
ATACAGTAATATAACCCCCAGCGCTGTATACGTAGTGTTAATCTGATCAGAGGAATAAAATATGGCGGGGATCTCCTTAAAATGTAACAAATTCTATTTCTTCACAACAGCCGTAGTTTGTAGATGGTAATACCGGTAATAAACGTTTCTGCCCTGTCTGGAGTCCTGCTCCTGTACATTAATACCCCGTTACTTGCTGTTCGCAGCTGGCTGTATCGCATTTTGCCCTCCGTGCGTCACAAACCATTTCAGCCTCACAAGCAGGAAAACCTGACGGACAACTGGGGCGAGGTGGAACCGGACCCCAACCAGGTAATGGCCGCGTGGGGGGGGGATGTGTGGGGTCGGTGTGGGCAAGAAGGGGGGGGGCAAAAAAACAGCGCTTTCAACCCATGGGAAGTCTGGTAAAAGCACCGGCTGGAGCCGAGGAGCCCCCGTCTGATCCCAGTCACTGCGCTTCCCATTAAGCCTCATAGAGTCCAGCTTTTGGGAGACCCCGTGGAGAAGCCCCAGGTCCCGGTCCCGCTGATCACCTCCAGAACTTTTTTTATGCCGGTTCAGGGGCTTTTTCCCGACAGCCTTTCAGGACCCTCTTAATGGTGGATGTAGATACTTTGGTAGCTGATGCCTCCAACCCCGGGGGCCAATCAACTCCTAAATAGGAGAACTGAGCGATCAGAAGACCCCGAAAAGATTCTGGAATCTTTCAGACTCATTGAGCTTGGTGAACGTTCGGAATTCTGTGAAGTTCTAAAAAAGAATTCTGTTCTATTCTCCTCGGTGAGCAGAAAGAGAATAGGGGGGGGGGGACCATAACATCAGCCGGGGGGGGGACGGCCCCGGGGGGTAGAATTAACGCTTTGAAGGAAATGCGGACGGAATCTCCATGAATGTTGTAACCGCTCTGTTCTCTCTCCCCAGCTGAGGTGGAAACCCTTCCAGATACCCAAAGCCGCCGAGGGGCAGGTGGACTTCGTGGCGGTAGGTGGCCGGCCTCCTCGGTTTAAAACGTTCCCGGTTTTACGTTTTATCCATCGTTAGCCCCAGCAGAGAAGACTCTTGTGTCGTCCTTTTACCGTTTTCACTGGTTTTCATAAAATAATAATAATAATTGAAATAATATTCTTATTAGTCAGACGCCATTTTTTATTTGGTGAACTGGAAGCCAGGGGGGCAAAATGGGTCAACCCTACCGCCACCTGCCTTCTTCTTGGAGGGGCACCGAGAAGATCCAACCCTACTGTAGGCCTTCTGGCCGAGGAAGGAAAGAAGGGAAGGAGCGCAGCCCCTGAAGATGAAGTTTTGGGGGTCTGGTGATCCACTAATACCCCCTTTGCCCTGAAAATAACATTATGTGTGATATTCTGGGGTAATTACAGCGTCGTCCAGGTGTCGATCCCTCTGGTGATGATGTGAAATGCTCTGAATCATCCGCCTGTGAACATCGGAGTAGATCCTGGGGCAGATTAACCATGAGGCAAAAAGGGGTATTGGCCCCGGGGCTCCTGGTGGCAAGGGCCCCCCCCACTTACTGCCACCGATGCACCGTTGACGTATAAATAAGTCTAATTGCGTATATATCCTATAAAGGCCCGCGCGCAGTCTGTGTTACACAGCAATGTGGGGTTTGCTTGGCCTGCTTTAACCCTTTGTTTTCCCCGTGCGCAGGGCCTGCACACCCTCTGCGGAGCCGGGGACCCGCGGTCACGGAACGGAATCGCCGTCCACGTTTACACGTGCAATACGTCGATGATTGACAGGTAACACCATTCTAGCGTCAGACCTTTATCTGTGACGACCCAAAACTGCACAAACTGACCCAAAAATTCACGGAGGAATAGAGAAGCTCCATCTGAGACGCTAGATTTCCGTGGCTAACCCGGCCCCACTCGCTGCTTATTACACTCTATGGGACAGAAATATCTCTTTTCAACCATTTCCCCCGTTTATTGCGTTTTGTTAAATTCCGACTGTGGCAGATAACGTCTCTTCACGGAATGTATTTTTTTTCCCCCCCGTTTCTCTAGATGTTTTTACAATTCTGACGGGGATTTCCTGATAGGTGAGTTTAGTCTGTAATTTTTACCCCTTTGGGGTCTTTGGGGTAACTTTTTTTTTATATATACCGACACATTCCTGCCTAAAACATTCGCACAGTGCTGTATAAACAGTATATATATATATATATAAAAACTGATGTGGACTACAAATCCCATCACCCTCAATCAGACCGAGGAGGCTCATGGGACTTGTAGTCCACGAAAGCTGGCGCAATATGTATTTTCTCCATATATTCATGGTATTAACCCCTTTTATCTGTGACCTACCTTGCAATATGTTCTGTACCGTCACCAACATGTGCTGCGTGTGCGATCTACATATATGTCCCGCCGCGTGTGCGATCTACATATATGTCCCGCTGCGTGTGCGATCTACATATATGTCCCGCTGCGTGTGCGATCTACATATATGTCCCGCTGCGTGTGCGATCTACATATATGTCCCGCTGCGTGTGCGATCTACATATATGTCCCGCCGCGTGCACTCGTTTTGGTGTAACTGGAAAATGCCAAGCAAACCGCTGGCTTTTAGTAACTCGTTCTATAAACTGTTCTTTCCGAGATGCCCCCCCACAGCTCCTGTGTCTGTTTTTGCCCCCCAGTGCCGCAGCAGGGAAAGCTCCTGATCACAACCGAGTTCGGGAAGATGATGGTGGAACCAAACGAGATCTGTGTCATACAGGTAGCCCTGCCACGGCCCACATCCCGGGGCCAAAGGGCCACAGGGGCCCCTATGCATGGAATAAACATGCAGTATCTGCTGCTCCGCTCCTTCCACGTATAATTATAATATAATACGTCCGGGGCCAGGGTATCCTGGGTCATACGTTTCAGCCCTTTCTATATCCTTTGTACAGCGCTGTGGAATCTGATGGCGCTATAAAAACCAATAAATAATCATCATCATCATCATCTGCCCCTTTCTCCTGCTGTAACGACTCAAACCTTAATCAGTCGTTGGTCTCGTCTTAGATTCAGGAGCCGTATGTCTATCCCGCGCATGTTTAATACCCTCACTGTATTACCCTCTACCACCTCTGCTGGGAGGCTGTTCCACAGTGAAGTTATATTTTTATGTATCACAACAGCTTTTAACGTCCGATACAATGTGGCAATGATCTAGAATTCAGAGATTTACAGAAAACATATGTGATATACGGCAGATAGTAAACGTATGTAATACAGAGCCGTGTTCTGCCCCATGAATCGCACTAACTGCCCCTGTCTCCCCAGCAAGGGATACGGTTTAGCGTGGAGGTTTTTGGTGAGACTCGCGGCTACGTCCTAGAGGTGTATGGAGTCCACTTCGAGCTCCCGGACCTGGGGCCGATAGGTACGTGTCTGCGTGTCACAGATAAAATGATTCCTTATTATTATCCTCCTTTATTTATTAACCCCTTCGTGACTCCGCGGTCTGCAGGTAAAGCAGTAAAAGTAAAAAACAAAATTACTAAAAAAACCCAAAAACTTGAATACATATCTTTTTTGTATGTTATATTTTCTAGTAGATGGGGGGAGAGCTCCTCAGGAAGCTCTCCATTGAACTGGATCGGTCCCCCTTTTTTGTTGTGCATAGTGACAATCCGTTAAAGTCTTGTATTATTTTTGAGTTTTATTTTTCCATTTTAACACCCCCACCCCCGCCTCTCCGTTGATTACTACTGCTGGTGGTCACAGGGTGGTCAGTAAGCAGGGCTCTGTTGCCCTGCATTGCTGATCGCAGTAGCAGCCTGCAGGGGGAGCTTCTTACTCTGATCGCGGTGTCAGGAAGTTCAGGCATTCTCAGCTATTCTGATGTAGTCGGCGCTCGCTCCAAGCACTGTTACATCGGATCAGCGAGAGGGAAGCTGGCGATGCTTCCCCCCCGATCTCCTGTCCAAATACCGTCCTCGTCACCTAGGACTTGTTTCTGACGATGTAATATTACATCCTATGTCACGAAGAGGATAAACGCCTACAATTTACGCAGCAAGTTTTTGGGGTGCTTAACGCAAACACAGCAAATATACACCATAACTTTCTGACACAACAGGAGTTGTGAGCCCTGCCCGTGAGCCGCCATCCAGCCTTATGTTTTATACAGAGTTCCTGGCAGGAATGGTGGGCTTGTGAGGGCCCCAGGCGTTATCACCATCAGGGCTCAGTGCCCCCAAAATATTACATTTACCTTATAGAGTAAGGAGGGCAACCCATAAAACTCGGCCATGGTGCGTAGGTAAAGCTCTGCTCTGTTCTAGGGGCTAACGGACTGGCTAATCCAAGGGACTTCCTTACCCCGGTGGCATGGTATGAAGACCGCACGGTGCCCGGCGGGTACTCCGTTATCAGCAAGTACCAGGGGAAGCTGTTTGTAGCCCAGCAGGTAAGCTGGCCAGGCACTCGCCCCTTAATGTACAGCCACCAAGTAGGAATTACCCCTTCCATGTACGCGGAGTCAAGACATCTGCCCCCCCCAGCTGTCACTGGGGCATCAGTAACCTACACTTGCTTTTTACGCCTTCTCATTCTAGGATTTCTCCCCGTTTAATGTGGTCGCCTGGCACGGAAACTACACTCCCTACAAGTACAACCTGGACGATTTCATGGTGATTAATTCTGTTGCGTTCGATCACGCGGTAAGTGCCCAGCGGAGTAACGCGGTGCCGTTTTACCCCAAACACCGGGGGCATTCCCAGCGGATCGTACAACGCTCCTTCCTGCCAGAGGGGGGCACTTTTCTAAGGGTTCTGGTTAGAGGCACGGATGGGGGCAGGGATTTGTGCCCTATTGCTGGGCATTTGTGTAACTGAGTGGGGCATTTAGAAGAATAATGGGGTTTATTTGCCCCGTTTAATGTATAAAGCCGTTCCCTGCTGTTTCTATACACATTATCGGGGCTTTTAGGGCCGTAGAACCCTGCGGTCCCCTCATACCCAGCAAACATTCTGACCTCTTACAAAAGAGGGGCATCAGGGGAGGAGAGAGGGGCTTTTATCACAGTATTTCTCATAAACTATCCCCGTCTGTATCTTACGTGTCTCTCCAGGACCCGTCTATCTTCACAGTCCTGACAGCGAAGTCTCTGCGGCCCGGTGTAGCCATCGCCGACTTCGTTATTTTTCCTCCCCGCTGGGGTGTAGCCAATCATACTTTCCGACCTCCGTATTATCACAGTGAGTTCCTCTCGCCGCACTACAAGACTGAACACTAAAAACCGCAGTATTCCTCCGCTGATAAAATCTGATCTCTGAGCAGCTTATTCTTTCTCATATAACTAATCTTTAACTTTACCACTTCTACTGGGTGGCTCTTCCAGGCATCCACTGCTGTTTTGTGCACCCACTGAGGGTTAATACAGCCTGTAAAGACTGTGCTCTATTACAGCATAGGATTCATGAGTAAAAGTCAAGCTACGATGTAACGAAATATTACCCCAAATGGAGTAACACCACCTCTGACTGTTCGTATCCCTCCTTTCCAGGGAACTGTATGAGTGAATTCATGGGTCTGATCAAGGGCCACTACGAGGCTAAAGAGGGGGGCTTCCAGCCGGGAGGCGGCAGCCTGCACAGCGCCATGACGCCACACGGGCCGGACGCAGAATGCTTCGAGAAAGCGAGCACGGCCAAGCTGGAGCCGGAGAGAGTGGCCGAGGGGACCATGGTGGGTGCAAACACATAAAAACATTGCATTTTAAAGTAAAATTAGATAATTCGGCCCGCACGGCCCCGGGCAAGAACAAACCACGCCATTCGTCTGCTAGTACCGTCTCAACATAGCAGAGTAATAAATCCATAGGGGGCCGATAGTCGCAGCGTGCACGGGAGCCACATCTTCACTACATAAACAACCTCAGCCGAGGTCGGCCAGAACGCAAAGATGGCTGCTTCCAGGGACTGGGTTTGTAAGAGATTTGGTTTTTCCCCCCAGGCCTTCATGTTTGAATCCTCGCTGAGTATGGCCGTCACCCGATGGGGTCTACAGACCTGCAATCGTCTGGACAAGGATTACTTCCAGTGCTGGGAGCCTCTGAAGAGCCATTTCCAGCCCGACCAGAAGCCTGCCGGCAAGTGAAGCAGAGCCTTGGATTAGAAGCTAAAATAGTTCCGACGTATTTACCCCCCAGTATGTACCCCAGCGCGGGGTATTTACAGCCCCTCTGCTTAAAATACCAACAATAACTGGCCTTCTCCAAACGCTCGTTAGTTACCCACAAAGTCCAGCTCTGGCCCGGAGTTCATGTAATTCATATGCAATCTTCTGAAAACTATTTACTAACATCACTACTTTCACCCCAAATGTCAAACATTCCCAGTAAGAAATGTCACAACCATTAAGATAAATTCATCAATTCCAATTGCCTTACAGCCACTTATCTGGGTAATTTAAAACTTGGATATGAACCACTTCTTTTCTGCTGCTATGGCAATAAAATCTTTCAGCTAATGCCCACTTACAGCATCACATGACTACAACCAAAAATGAAGCAGCCACTGTGAAGGTCTAAGAAACGGCATGTGATCAAAAACTAGGGTTTGGGTTTGAATGAAGCGGTGGAGGATCCAAGAAGGATAAATGGAAGAAACATATCCCGCGGGCACATTCATAGCAACCAATCGAAATAAAGGACGGCGCGGCTGTCTGGGGCTCGGTCTCCATGGTCCACAAAGGACCTTAATTTGCTGTAGCCATGGGCTAACTGGTATTCTGGGCGTGGCTTGGGCATTCTGTGTGGCTAGTGACAGGGGGCGATATATTTGCTTTGGCAGTTGGAACAGCAACTTCATACCCATTTCTTTGTAATCAACAATAAAGATCTCACGTTCCCGTCAATCACCGTCGGGTCTCTGCGCATGTTTTCCTTGCACAGGGGTAGGCACTTTTGGCAGACAGGTTTGGTGAGGACATCCGCATTTATAATCTTCATTCTAATCCCAATAACGGAGTAAATAAAAGCAAATTCACTAAAAATCACATTCCAGAGAAGCCAGCATTTAACCCCATTACCAGGCAGCCACATGTAAAGTAATAATTAACCCTTTCAATGGTTTTATTTTTGCATCAACTGCATTGAGGTGCCTGGACCTGGCATTTGTGGCATCAGTTGAGTCGGGCCACATCAGGCTGGCCACCCTGCCACACACACACAGGGACAGATTTGGAGGAGTACCTGATAAAAGCCATCACTGTTTCCGCAGCACTGTCCCTGTGCATGCGCAGTACATCGGTAGCCCCTGGACTAAGGTGACCGGCTACTTTTTTTTTAACTTAAAATAAATCCCCTGGATGCCGTTACTTCATGTGCTGAATACCGCTGTAACCGGAGAGGTTCTTCTCATTGCGGTTAATTCATTCAGATTTATTAAATAACCCCCTCAGCCCACTCAGGCCCCAACTGTCACGCCTGAATATTTCATTTATACAAGTTACCCCCATTAGGAAGGGTCAACCCCAGCGAGCTGCTCCTGCAGAGTCTGCCCAGTATAATGTACGATTAATGCGGTGAGATTTCCTGGAAGCTGGCCCACTGATTTAACTATACATTATACAGGGCCTCAGCTCTTCTTGCAGGAGATGCCCCCTGGGGTCACTGAGAAGTCCGGGAGCCGGTAGCAAAGTCCCAGTTCAGAGAATAAATCAGTACTGAGAATAATGCACCCCACACGAAGACGCACAAAACGCAGCGAGATGCAGGCGGGTTAAATGGAATAAGTTTACATTTTATTATCTCGAGGAAACCTTTTGCACGCTTTATACAGTCCTGATCGGTCGCGAAGCCAAATCAATAGGACAACTGGAATGGCCGCTCCAGCTTTCCCTCCTGGATGAGTTTTTCCTTGCGATCCTAAAAACAAAGAAGAGAAATCCTGAGTCTGGGGCCCGGACAGTTTTACTGATATAGGCTAATGGCCATCACAATGTATACATCACAACACCACTTACAGTAAAGCCTGTGAGATATACAAGTAGTGACCCAAACAGAAACGAAACATGTCTGCTCCATTATTACATCAGTAATTAGGCGGTATGAGAGGAGGCGCTGAGCCCCTGGGTAGGAGAGGAGGCGCTGAGCCCCTGGGTAGGAGAGGAGGCGCTGAGCCCCTGGGTTTGCTCCTTACCCGATCTGTTTTGAAGACGTAGTACCAGAAGAAGAGAGGTCCGATTCCCCAGAACAGGCCCATCAGGGACGTCTTGGGAGTAGGCCTGAAGTTAGGGTATATATTCCGGTTCCGAGCAAACATCCAACGGTTCAGGGCTGGATCATCCTAAACAAGATGGGGGGAAAAAAGCCCAAGAGGTTGAATTAAACGTCGTAGCCGACCAAACAGACAAATAATCAGAACCGCGAGGGCACAGATAGCAAATTCAGAGCAAACCCAGCTCCCCCTCCTGCCCCGCTATTACTCGCTTTCATTCACACTTTACTGACTAATCAGTAAATTACGAGCCAGGTGGCCGCCCGGCCCTCCTCCTCCCAGCCTGTCTACACCCTGTGACCAAAACCGGCCAGGTCCATATACTGTATTCTACATAAACAGCCCGGGCCGTGTAATTACGTCTCTACAGACCCCTCTAGCGCCCGTGGGTGACCCTTCTGCCCCATCCTCCCTGGTGATCCTGAAAGCTCCCGTCTTGTACCCAGCGACGATCACCCTTCCACCTGCCCACATCCCAGACCAGTGACCCCTGGCAGTCTGTCCTGTGCCTTGGCCCCCACTTCCAGTGCAGCCCCTAAGAACTCCCCCCAACGCACCTACCTACCTACCCTGCCTGCTATGCCACCCGCGTCATGCCACCAGAGCCGGTTCTCCAGCAGTGCCCCAGATCCCCCCTTGGCCTTTATTCTCTACCCGGAGCAGTACTCCTAATACCCCAGTACCCGTCCCTCCAGCAGCGCCAGACTTACTATTAAGGTCTTCCTGTGGGGGTCATTGAGCTGCAGCTGGTATTGCCTCTTCAGGTTTGCCCTCAGCGCCAGCCTCTCCTCCGCCGCCTGCTTCTGCTCCGGGTTCAGCCCGTAATAGCTGGGCTCGAGGGTCTGAGGTCGGCTTGACAGCGGAGCCTCCCGGTAATCCGCCATGATACAAGGACACCCCGGGCACCACAACAACTTTATTGACAGCTTCCGGCGCGGACACACAGCGCAGTACCAGCAGCAGCCAGTAGGAGGAGCCAGAGAAACAGCACTGTACGCCGACGGCCAGCAGAGGGCGCCTCAGACACAGCACTGCCCCCAGCGGCCAGAGAGCTCCTCATGCCTCCTGTGAGTCATACTGAGTGATCCGAAGATTCGGATCATGAATCGGATCATTTCAGTGAACGAATCGAAATGATCCGATTCACTTTAATGATCCGAACTTCCCAAGTTCCCATCACTAGTCTGAAGTCGGGGGCAGATCTTTCACGGTGGCCAAACGGCAAGCCCCCCCTCCCTAAAACACAAGGCTGACGGTAAACGCTTCAGGGTTCAATGTCGATTTCCGCAAAACTATGAGTAGGCGCTGTGACTGATGGGCGGTGCTATAGTATGCAAATATACTTACTGCAATGCACTCTGGGATTGTTCATTTTGAGTCCACGGCTGACCACAGGAGTTTTTTTTCTGATGATAAATAATAAGAAATTCTCTAGGTGCAGGTAGTTTGTCCAAAACAGCTTTTCTTAGCACAATGGAGTCCTGGAGAAAAAATCCCCTTAAGTGTGAGGAAGGGAGTCCAAGCAGCGCCCCCTCCTTTTACCATAACGACTCATACTTACCCTGGCAGGGAGACACGTTGCATCCATGAAAGGCCATTCTCCCAGGGCGAGGCTCAATCCATTGCCAACTTCCGGCTGCCTGCTGACCCCTGCGATTTCCCCAAATGCGGGAAACTCGACTGCATAATTTGTGGTAGTGGGGGACTGCGTTCGCGCTTTCCCCTGATCATTTGGTACAATGATAGATTTCATGCATTTTGTGCACCCTGTACTGGGATATGATGATTGGTTGATCAATCTGAGGACGGAAGTTGCGATCATCAATTAAACCAATAGATGGCAGTAGAAGATGTTCTTAGTCTAGCTGAGAAACTTGGTGCTTCTTGTCATCTTTTTGATTAATGGTAGATAGGGGTTTATCGTTTTATTCGTTTATGAGGTTTGCCTGCCTGGGGTACGGTTTACGGGGGTCGGCGTCTGTTGACGGTCACACAGGAGAGATGGCTGCTCCTAATCTCCGAGATACGGTATGGCTGTGGATTTGGAAGGATACGTTGGAAGACATAACTTTGGAGACAGATTACTGGAATGTACTGGGATTTCCGAGCCGCTCTGTCTTCTGTGTACAGCTGGGGTTTTATGACGTCTCTTTTGTGACGGCTGCTTGGTTGATGACGGCTTTAGAGCGCTGGAAACGTTGGTGGATGGAATAAACTTGGTGCCGCATTAATGTGAAAATACCTATCGCAGTACACACCGCCGTGCACACCTACGATCCTTCTGTGTCCGAGGAGGGATTGCGGGTCTTTCTACGCAGATATCGTACAGATGTTTCCAGACCGAAATATCTGGAAAATGGGTTTTGCGCATACCATGGGAAACGGAGATTCTTGGCAGTTTTGAAAGAGGACTGAAATGGAATAGGAGGAAAAATGCCCCCCCCCCCATTTCTCCATAGGGCGTAACCGTGGATATTTATTTTACCCAAATCCACCCAGATTTTGTGGTACATGCCAGCATTTTGGGCCCTTGTTGCACAATCTGTGGTTCCGTTAAACACTTTGCTGGTGACTACAAAAAAGAAGACGTGACTTGTGTGGTTCAGAGAATCATTTTGCCTGACTGGGTAGATATTAAAACCAGCTTTTCTACTAACCCTGTTGTGCAAAATGGAGCCTCAATTACCAACCTTACTGCAATGCAGAGCGCTGTACCCACTACCAACACTGCTACTTTGAACTTCTGTGAAAATGAACGAGCTGCGGAGCTGCGGAGCTGGTCGCGGACTCACTCCTCCAAGTCCGAGTCTGCTGTGGGGGACCCTGCGGGTGCGATCCTAACAGAGGACACTACCTCGGATCCCAGCAGACTAGAGGAGGACTTGAATCTGTCATCTTCTGAGTCCGAAAGTGACGACTTATTGCCTGCAACAGCTGTTAATGCGGAACCGACAAAACGGAAGCTAGAATCGTCATACACCCACCTGGCTGAGAGTGATAGGGATGGTGGTCTCTCCCTGCTCCGAGTCCAGGAAGGCCGGGCATGAAACCTAAACGACGAAAGGGAACACTCGGGCTGAATGAAGCCCCGGGAGAGACCTTTCTCCTTTTATGAACGGCTCTATATATCGCCTCGCAAAATGAAAGCATTAAAGAGGCGGCATGGGGAGAGATTTTTTATTTGACTGTTTTTCTTCCAAAGGTTTACGACGTTCTTTGTTTACAGGAACCACCGCGCTCTGCTGTTTGGACCGAGGGACCTTGTTGTATTTCTTATCGTTTAGAAAGAAATGGGGATTTTGTTTAAAAACAGTTGGTTCGCTGTGATGAAACAAACAGAAGTTGTAAAGGTGTGGGGGCTTTAATCGTTTTCCTTAGATGCGGGGCAGAGTTTTTAGAGTTATAATTGTATCGGCCCCGGCTGAAAACGGCGACAGGTTGGCTCTATTCGGAAAGCTTAGAATGTTCCTTCCGGGAAGGGAAAGACATTGTCCGTATCCGTGAGGAAGGGGGTAGAAGAGGCGTTGGCGGCGGGGTAGACGGCTCTGGAAAAGACTTACAATTATTTCAGATTTTGGTTTTCTGGATACAAAGCTTTCCTTTTTATAGTGAAAATGGGGGTGTGAGATCCGGGACGTGTTATATTTATGTTACCTTAGCAGGAGTGACGTACGATGGAGTCTCTTTCCCGTCACGTGTGCCTGGCGTGTAAAGTGAGCTGGAATTGGAAACCTAAATACGGGAACGGCGTGGAAATTGAGTATCTGTTCGTTGGATGATGAGAAAGCCGACTCTCGGTACGCTCGATGCTGTAGGAGATGGCGAGGCAGAAGGAAATGTTTTGAGAGCGCATGTGAGTGGAGGGAACGGGCGAAAAGGAAGAGGAAAACATTTTTCCTTAGAGAAGGCAGAATGAAAAGAACGTAACTCGAGAAATGACTGAAAAAATGGACTTATTTACAAATAATTTAACCATCTGGGACTGGATGTGAGTGATGAGATTGCGGACGCGAAGGAACGTGTGAGAAAGTATATGAGTGAGCGTGGAAACGGATCATTTTCCAGGCGCGGATTGACTCGACGGAAGAGGACAGACGATAAACCAGATCTTTCTCCAGAAAAGCTTTTACACGGAAGGAAGGATAGCGTGTGTGAGGGATAATGATGGACACG